>VDFB02348116.1:0-27181 GCA_007258455.2 Sequoia sempervirens | reverse complement strand
CACTAAATCTATAATTATTTTTTATATTAATTTATTCAACAATTTAGTGATCTAAAGAAGAGTTTCATAATTCAAAGGATTGACTAGCTAACTAAGTTGGATGAAATAAGAATAAGAGATCATATGAATAATATTAATATTCAAGAAAAGGTTAAATATCTATTTGAAAATAATTTTAGGATTAGGGACTTTCAATTGGGAGACATGGTATTAATATCAAATTCAAGAGTAGATGACAAGGGGAATATGGTAAATTTGAGACCCTTTAGATATGAACACATGTCATTTAAATTTATCATTTCCATGATAAATTTTATGTGCGTGAGCTACACTTAACCTATGAAGTATCTCACTATATGTATATACTAAATTCTTTAATCTTTTCCCTTGTGCAATCATGGCTATCACTGTACTCATGGTGAAGTGTGTTTGTATGTCATATTCATCAATTATTCTTTTTTGTGAGTTCTACATTACTATATAATATTTTATTGTCACTATGTGTGTGACATATACATGTCCCCGAGCAAGAATCATTATTGACCTCCTACCAATAATGTTCAAAAAAGTGTGTTACCATGTTTTAAGATTGTGTGTTAGGAACATGTTTTGTGTTATTTATGTTAAACTAATTTGAGAAACTAAAAATTATATTTGTTCAAAATATTAAGCCTATCACATTGCACTTTTTTTTAATATTTCATTAATTTTTTAACCTCAATTATATTCAATTTAAATCCTTGTGTTATTTTTATTAGAAACTAGCTATCACTAAAGCTCCATTACATTGGCGAGTCATGCTACCTAGTAAACCTCACACTTATTTTTGTCTGCTATGTCTTGTGGCATACTACATCATTATACTATGAATAAAATATCAACTCTATATTATCTTCTCCATTACATTCTCTTATAACTTCCATTTTGTGAATTCTACTTTTGTAGATTATGATACTTATGTATTTTTTATAATTTGATTTATCTTAATGAATTAGAATTCTTGTACTTTTCTCTAATATGATGTTTCAAATGGTAGATCTCATCCATGCCTTATAGGTCACACTTTCTACCGACGTAGATTTGAGCAAACAAGTTTCTTCCTTTTAGGAGAGGCTAAAGGTCCTACAAAATAACTAAGAGGATCTCCCCAAGAAGCTTGAGGAAATCATAACTTGTCTACAATTGGAGACATTATGCATAATGAAGGCCATATCAATTGAAATAACTTCTAACATTCAAAATTGTCTCACATTGTTAATCAAATACTAAGTCAAATAAATTAATAATTTTACTCCTATTACACCTATGGTTAAATAATTCAAGTGATAACTTGTCACTTTATTATTCTTCTACTTACAACAACTATAATTTATATTATGTTACAAACAATTCAATTGATTGATTTCAATACTTTTATTTTTTTAGAAATAATTGTATTATATAGATATCAACATCTGTACTAATTTTTAAGTAGATTATAATGTGATGGATGAACATAAATATAAATTAAATTTTTTCTTTCACGGAAAGAATCAATAAATATACCATCATCTTTAATAATTATACTACATCCCTTCAATATTAACTAAGAAAATATTGTTATTAGAATCATAATAATATTTATATATTAAGAAAAGGCCTAGCTAATAATGAAGCTTATAAAAAAAGCAAGCTAGATTCCAACAAGCAAACAAGCATAAAAGTTGTCACTATATCAAGTCTTTTATCATCACATGTGAGTTCAGTCAAAAGGGTGGTCCTTTTTAGCATCAATTAATTAATTTTAAATTCTTTCCTTTTGTCTTGCCAGTTGGTAAGGGGTACTTTTAAATCTTTTCAAGAGATAATGGTGTCCAAAATTCATTATTTAATTAGATGCATTGTAAACACTACTTTTTATATCTATTAATATATATATTTTTACCAAAGCATATACAAAATGCATGCTTTTAAAACTTTAGGTAACATTTCTATGCTAAGGGGAATTCTTTGTTGGTATTGTTTAGATGGATAAACTTTTGTACCTAGCTATTTAATTCGATAAATACAAAGACAATTCTCTTTCATCTCCAAGATATTATCCTCCCACATCTTTTGAAATGAAAATTAATGAAAATAAGTGATTAAACCTTTAATAATGAAAGACAACCATATATTATTTATCTACTTGGTGTGACTAAAAAATTGCTATGTAGGGCAATTTCTTTAATGATATACATTATAGTTAGAGGTCACTTTTTCAAATGGGTCCCACAATGGTAGGTTGCAAAGAGTTGTCATCTTGTTATTCCATATTCTTTTCTTATATTCACAAATCTTTAGAAAAGAAATATTGAGATTAATTATGAGCATTGTAAATTTTTGTATTGATAAGGTTGAGAATTTTGGGATATATATATCTATTGTGATTATGTCTATGTTGATGTTTTTAAAGAGGGATTGATTTTTATTGGAGATAAAAGTTGGTGAAATTTTGATGATAAGTATATAAAATGCATTTTTCTAGACTACAATAGTAGTCTCTTATAAAAAAAATTGCGTGATCAGTGACACTAACACAACACACCCTCTGATACCATGGGGATGGAGGGGAGACTAGACCTTGTGACCTCTTGCTTGCAAGTAGATGTTTTAGCCAATCGAGCTAGGTCCTCCACCCCAAGTATATAAGATATATTATTTAATTAGTTAAAAATGTTTTTTTTGATGGATATTTTTATTGGCTTATATTTGTATTCACATGAGAACATTTTAAAAAAATGTATTTTTAATATTTGTGGTAAGCGTGCTCTTTAGTAGTGAGATAGCAACACAACAACACATTTTTTTATATAGTTTTAACAATTTATTCTATCATAAATGAAACTCAACCACCAAATGGATAACATGTTAATGAAAAAGGTGTCATTACAAGTTGGGAGCCAATTTTAGATGAACAAGACTCCGTGATGATTGAGGTAAGCCTAATGACCATTCTCCACATCTAATTTTTTAATAAATCTAGAACTCTTACTACTTAATAGTTTAACTCTTTTTATCTCTTTTAATATACTTTTAAGATCTGACGATCAATAAATTTTAAGGTATCATTTTTCAATATGATATAATGTAATTTTTTTTACAAATTATATATATATATAATTTGTAGATGAATAAAATTAAGAAATAACTTGAAGTATAATTAAATAAATAACTGTTTTAACCATTTGTAGTATAAGTATTAAAGTAATGTACACTTTAAAAAAATCATGAAAGTTTCACGTCAACTAATATAATTATAAAAATTTGAAAATAAATTAAAACTGATATTTTTATAGTTAAAATATTACATATGTAAATGATTTTAACTAATAATGAAAATGTAGTGGATAATAAGAACTTAATTAATAATGAAAATTTACTCAATATGAAAACTTGATGTGAATATTTATGTTTATAGTCATATTTTGTAGTTGTCCATTCTTAACAATTTCATCAAGATATTTTAGACTTATCCTTAAGTTCAATTAACTTTTTATCAACAAAATCTAAGTAAGAAACAACATTTTAAATTTATTTTTAAAATAATTAATATCACTTATGTTTGAGCATGTTTATATAGTTTGGCCTTCTTTGTCAATGATGGAAACTTGGTGTGTATCCTTATATGTTACAATCATCCTTTATGGATGTCTATTTTTAACAACCCTATCAAGATATTTATGCCTTATCTTTATTTCAATGAATTTTTTGTTGATAAAAATCAAGTAAACAAAATTAAATTGACAATTAATGTTTATTCTCCTCCAACACTTATTTTGAGTGTCTTTATATAGTTAGACCCTTTCTATCAATTCTAATAGCCATCAATTAATATATATTATAATAGAGACTTTAAAATTAACTAAGAGTTGTCTAAAAGATTATGAAAGAAAAGAGCATAAAAAGCTAACATGTTCAAACATATTGAATTTTTACATGGAAAATGACCCCACCATAAACAACTAATACGTTAACCACACTCTCTCAATCACATAACAAGTTGCATTGA
Source organism: Sequoia sempervirens (assembly GCA_007258455.2). Lineage (NCBI taxonomy): Eukaryota > Viridiplantae > Streptophyta > Pinopsida > Cupressales > Cupressaceae > Sequoia > Sequoia sempervirens. Next base: position 23,151 of record VDFB02348116.1, on the reverse strand, counting down.
ACTACCAACATAGATGTATACAATGTGCCATAAGAAACAAGAAAGATTTGACGCTTATATTAATTCCAAATGGCCAAGACTTCCTTGATAAAATTGAAACTAAAACATAATTTATTAATTAATTATTTTTTTAACTATTAGTATTATAAGTATTGAAGTAATGTACTCTTAAACAAAAGAATAATATGAAAATTTCATGTCAAATAATGTAATTATAAAAATTTGAAAATAGATCAAAATTTGTATTTTCAATAATTAAAATATTTGATATTTAAATGAATTGAAATAATAACAAAAATTTTGTGGATAATAAGAACTTAATTAAAATGAAAATTTAGTCAATGATGAAAACTTAGATGTGAATACTTATGTTTATAGTCAGTTTTTACACTTGCCTATTGTCAACAACCTCTTCAAGATGTCCTAGACTTAACTAATAAAATTTGTGGATAATAAGAACTTAATTAAAATGAAAATTTAGTCAATGATGAAAACTTAGATGTGAATACTTATGTTTATAGTCAGTTTTTACACTTGCCTATTGTCAACAACCTCTTCAAGATGTCCTAGACTTATCCTCAATTTCAATTAATTTTTTTTTTATAAAATCAAGTCAAAAAAAAAAAAAATCAAAACTAATTAAAAAATAATTAATATCTTTTCTTCATCAACACTTATGTTGAGTGTGTTTATATAGTTTGGTCCTCTTTGTCAATGATGAAAACTTGGTGTATACTTATGTTCATAGTCATCTTTTACCCACGTCTATTCTTAGCCACCCCATCAAGATATTTTTGCCTTATATTTATTTCAATAAAAAAATTATTGATTAAAACCAAGTCAAAAATAATAATTCAAAATTAGTTTAAAAATAATTAATATGTATTCTCCTCCGACACTTATGTTGAATGCATTTATATAGTTTGGCACTTTCTATCAATTCTAATAACTAACACCTAATACAAATTATTGAAAGTTTCATAAGAGACATTTTAAAATTTAACAAATACTCATTGAAAAGATTACAAAAGAAAAGAACTTAAGAACTAACATGTTCAACATACCGACTTTTTATATCAAAAATGACCCCACCATAAACAACTAATACGTTAACCACACTTTCTCAATCATAGAACAAGTGCATTGAACCATATAAATGTATACAATGGGCCATATGAAAGATGAAAGAAAGAGATTTGATGCTTACATTAACCATGCTGACGTGTCATGATTTATACTCCCTATAAACGTCCAAGCGGGTTACGTTGAAATTAGGCATCCGTAGTATACGAATATTTGACCTTTTTTAAGGGTTCAACTATAATGATGGGATTGTTGGGTAAATCTTTTTGAATTATTGCATGGCCACGTCATACCTTTTCTTTCTACTGGCAAAAAGGTTTTGGATAATTAGCAAGTCCTACCTAATTTAGACTCCATATTCTACACGAAATGTAGTTTAGGCAAGCAAAGAACAACTTTCTCGTGGAAATGAACTGTCAAATGTTTAGGGCAGTCTTAAATGGATAATGGTAATTTTATATTTTATTAGATTAAAAAATGATAAATAATTGTTTTTTATGTTTATTAGTCAAGATTTGTTTTTGACTGTTGAATTGTCTAATTTTTTAAAGATAATTGTTCACATGCATTTAAAACATCAAATTAAAGTCAAATATCTACGTGTTTCTTGTTAGAAGACTAGGATTTTGAAAATCTATGCCAATCATCTTAAGAATCTAGATTGATGATTAAAAAATATTCACTCTAGGATTAGATAAAGATACTACAAAGTAGAGGTTGTCATAGTTTAGACATGTGAAATGTTGTGTTCAAATTATTTAAGATTGATAATTAAATAATATCCACTCTAGAATGAGATAAAGATACTACAAAGTAGAGGTTGTCATAGTTTAGACATGTGAACTGTTGTGTTCAAATTAGTTCATGGATGGGTATGGCATCTTTTGATAGTGACCTCCCATCTTAAAACTAAGGCTATTATGAAGATTTAAAAGATAGGTTTCATCACAATATATATCCAAAAAAACTAAAAGTTAAGACACACCAATAAGTTTTTGATTGTATATGACATGCAATGTAATGACAAATTATCGAGTTTGGATCTTTGACATGTATTCAATTCTCTTCAAAAATAAGGACAAGGTCTCTCAATTATAATCTGAATAACTTCGATCAATATCAAAACAAATCCTTAACTACCTTTCAATTGACACATCTTCTAGAAACTTCTCCATAACACTAGCCACTCATTCTTCATCATAAAAAAACCTTCTAAATAAATCATATTTTTTAAAATTATCTCTGGATACACTCATTCTATTCACAAAGATTTTATGAGTTATTTTTTTAACTATTCAATAATCATATTAAGCAAAATAGAGTCATCTATATTGCAAAGACTTATGTGGAATGACTGGTTCATATACTTTTAATTTTGTTCACATGTGAATTTATTAATCCCAAAAGCTAAGAAATTCCCAAACTTTAAATTTGAGATGTTAATGTTTTGAACCCTATACTCATCTTTAAATTGATCCGTTTTCAAGCTATTATGTGGACTTCCTAGCTTGAATTGACAATTGAATATATTCAAGGGATCTCATGAGTGTAGATTTTTTCATGTGATAAGATTTTTGGTTAAGTAAAAAGAAACATCAATCTACTTCATGATGCAAATAACTTAAATTGCTTAGAAATTAAGCATCATATTGTATTTTGAATCTAGAATCTAGATATTCCTATGTTGAATGATAGAATAATTTGATCCACTTCATAATTATTATTTTTACATTAGTCATTTCATTTGGTAGGTTTATTGCAATAGACAACTTGTCATCATATGCTTGTAAAATGCACACTTTTTTCATCTTTTAAAAGATGCTCTATCAACATCAAAAATTGGTTGTGGCATAGTGTTAATGATTTTTGAAGTAAAATTTTATTTTTATAAATTTGTGAGAGATGATAGTTGTAATTTAATTAAATGATAAGAATTGAAAATGTATTTTTGTATTTTTATTTATTTTGAAAGTAATAATTTAGTGTTTATATGGTGTATTTATGTATATGAGTTAGTATCAAATTTGTATCTTATTAGATTATAAGTTATTTTATTTCAACAGTCTATATTTAATCTTAATATTTGTCATTCTCTATCACAATTTAAACTTGTTTTTATAACTGTAAATCTAATTTAGAATTTCATGTCTAGTTTTGACCCTCAAATCTATAAATTTGTATTTAAGTATGGACTCAAGCCAACTTACTAAACTAATTAGTTGTTTCTTACTAACACAAGCATAAAATAGTCAAATTGTGGTGCTAGAGTGTTGTATTAAACACATTATATTTAGATTATATCAGCATTATTGATTATAGTATCATATAACTTGATCAATAGATAATTTGATAGTATTTTTTCATCATCTAAGATTAGAAGGACAACATAAGAATTTGAATGTATGCTTGAAGTGTCTTCCAACTTTATCAAAATTGCTAAATTGATCCAAGAGTTTGACTAAGAAAAAAGGTGGAAAATAAGTCACCTTCCTCTCATAACAAAAAAAAATTGATATTGCTTCTAGGCACCACTAGATTTAGAAAGTAGAGGTGAACATAGTTTTGAATAACAAATTGTAGGGATTAAGGCCTTAACAAAAAATCATAACTATAAATATTAGATCAAAAGTGTAGGTATGGAATCAAACCAAGACAAATTGTAGGCCATCCCTTAGTTTGTTAGAGTTTCATCGTCTCAAATATAATAGCATAAATTAGAATTGGATCACTAAGTGCAAGTTACATTAAAGCATCTTCCTATCACAATTGAAAGTAAGTACCCTAATTCTCTTTGTCAAATTTGTAAGTGTATTTATGTAGTGTTTGAGTGTAAGAGTTATTATGGAATGTTCTAATACCATATAACATTTATCTTTGAAGATAGCCACCCAATACCAAGGTGCTTTAATGAATGCATACAAGAGACCCAAAATGAGAGAATAATTCTATTCTATCAAAGGATGCAAATATGCAATATATGATTATATTATACATTATAATGAGAAACCCTTATTTATATAGGTAAGGGTGAGACATAGGACAAAATAAGATTATGAGATGCATCATTATCTTATGAACTAAGACATACAAATTGAATACCTTGAACAAAATTAATTAGAAAAGTGTTAGAATGACCTAAGAGGGAAACCAATTTGGTAGTATAGCATAATCACACCAACACCCCCCTTTAAGTGTAACTTAGAAATAATGAGAAAAAAATAAAATATGGATCTCGACTATAAGGCTTGATGAGGTACCCATGTACAAATAAATCTCTCAAAAATATAGAAAAGGAGAAAATTCCTTAAGAAAAAACCCTTCTTGGAAAGAGAGAAAACATCATATGCTCTCTAAGGTATGATAATGTTAAAACCTTATGTGAAGAAAAATTCCCTCCCACAAGACAAAAGAAGAGATATTGTGTAGCCCCCCGCAATTTATAATCTCTTGTTGTGATGGTAAATGATCAAAAAAGGATGATGATGAAGATCCAAAAATGCCAAACAATATTCCTCCCCCTTAGGAAGAAAGAAGAAAAGATATATACAAGATGTATTTCCATTCTTGAAAGGAATGTGAGGGAATAAAACATAAAATATATGATGTCTTTAAGCTCTACTTAAGTGCTCCATGTTAGTGTTGTAAGTTGCCACAATCAAATTAAGATTTTTAAGCCTAATTAAAGAAGGTGATAATATAGAATCTAGTGGAAATAGATGTGGAAAAGGATCCAAAGATGACGATGAACCCTCCAAAAAATTCAAGGATCTTCATTCCAATGATAAAATATGATAAATAAATAAGTGGAGAAAAAAAAGAGGGAATGAATGTGCCATCATGACATCCAAAGAAGATAATGTAGCTCTATAGGAGCTAACATAAAAAAGGATATGAATATCCTCAACAATGTCCTCCAAATTTTTTAAAATGGAATCAAAAAATAAACCTATGTCTACCATGTACTCATCCCATTAGTTGCATTTGGAAGATGATGATCCTATAGCATTGAATCATTAGAAATCCCATATGAAGCAACACTAAAATCTAAAGAAATAGGAGATAGAGGAGATGGAATTTCAACACGTGTATTTAGAATCTCAATTGATCAAAGAATACCAAGATTCAAATGACTTTATTGTATCTCCTTAAATGTTTCCATAATATATTCCTATTTTTTAGCATTAGCCAAAGGAACAATAAGAGAAAAATGTGAAAAAGTTTACACTTGATACTTTTTAAGCCTAGCCATGTATGCCCATTTTTTTTTAGAGATTTAGATGTATTTATCCATGTGCTTTATTTTATTTGTGTTATTTCATCTCTTATAATTTATCTGAGATAATATATTTGGATTTTCCTATTTTTAAAAATTCATTTAAATTTCCATGGTTTGTCCCATATGTGCTCATCATGTTTCAATGTATGTAAAAAGTACAAAAAATTCTAAGTGTTGGAGTTGTATGGGTCAATAACTTAAGCTCTATGACTTATCAAAGTTTCATAATTTTAGGCTTGTCCATCCCAACATGTCATCCTTTCCATCTCCACTTTTCCTATATCTATTGTTTGACAGACTTCCTCCTCAAGACACACCCTTCCACTTGTTCCTAACAATCTAACTTAAAATTTCATAAAATTTATCTATGTAAAATTTATTGGCCTATTGGACCTTTTAGGTTTGTCATTCTAGTTTCCCAAATGTTGTGTCACCAAAGTTTTAGGCTTGTGTTTCCATCATTATTTCTCCCATTGGATCCTTGATCTCTAACCCTCGATGGCCATTTTGGATTCAAGCTTTTGTTTATTGAAATTTTAGACTTTACCATCTCATCATATCACTTCCATTTGATCCATGAAGTCCTAATCCATTGCATTCTAAGAAATTCCTAAGTGTTTCAACATTGGAGTTCCATCCATGTCCTTTTACATGATTACCATTCCCATGTTTACCTCAAACTTCAAAAGTAATTTCTAAAACACTTAACTTTCTCATTCCCATAGACTTTTGGACTTCCTCATCACTCCATTACTTTTTCTCATCCATGTTGGCATGTCATACTTCCCCTTTCTATATTATCCCTTTCATCTTCACCACACCTCCTATTCTTTATTTTCAAAATTTTCCTCTCTTTTGGAGTTAGAGCTACTACCATCCTTCCACTCGGGTAATTGTGTCTTATCATCCCTAACATTATAATTCCTCAATTTCTAAAATATTCCTAAGCCTAATTTTTGGAATTTTAGACTTGGTCATGCTTTTGTCCCTTCCTTGACTCCTTGAAGTTTGTTTCACATGCAAATATATTTATAAATGTTCTTTATCATAGTTTTTGGGCTTCCTTTCACCTTTATATCTATTTCAAGGTATGCTCAACTCTCAAACCTCACCAATTATTCTAGTCACTCTTTGAAGTTGGACTTTCACCATCCTTCCATCTTAATACCCCTTCCTTAGTTTCTTCTGAAGCTTTATTTATCAATAACTTCCTCTGTATTTCCTATTGGATTTTGAAGTTCAAATTACATTAAAAAATGGTACTAGGAACAATTCAAGTCCGAACCTTCATCCCTAATGGCTTGATGCTCTTTTGACTCATTGGATCTATTAATTCAAAATTTCCTCATTCAAAATGAGTTCCTTGTCACCCTCAATCTAACATCCTAAACAATGGTATGAGGTATGGAATTTTTCTATCTCCCAAATTCAAAGTTCCCACCAAATTTTAGTTGACTTCCCACCAACTTGCTAAAACAACTTGAGAAGACGTAAATTCCAAAAAAGGTCATGACATGACAAAAGGTATTGAAAGATAAAATACCATATTTTGATTGATTGAGAATGATTAGGCATGGTTTTGGCATGTGTTTCAAGTAGTTTCAATAGAAGATAACCAGTAACCAGTTAGGGTTTTGTTTCTTGTCCAATTTGGCCTTGCACCTATTACAGAACATATAGAAATATACTTTGATGCCTAGAAAGTATGGATTTGAGGGAGAATGATGTCATGGCATTGCCAAACTTATTGTAGCATATCAAGTCTTGCATGCAATATATTTTCACGTCACCCCAAGTAATTTTCTTGACAAATTTCATAGATTTTCTTATTAGTCTACACATAGATTTGGATATGATTGGTGAGCATCTTAATGAATATCCTCATGGAAAGAATTTGATGATCTCTAGTGTGTTATTTTACCCTAAGATGTCATTTTTGAGATTGTAGGATGTGATGCATGATTCCAATGACACAATTCTCTCTCATGTTCTCTATTAGTTATGTCTTGCATGCTCTATATATAAATCTATATATGGGTCTATTTTTTTATAGGGTTGATATTTGCTCATATTCTTAAGAAAGTTCATCTCGTGCCATAAATTATTTTACTTGTGTATGAATATAACTAGTTTTTGATTTATATAAAACATGTTTGGAGAATAAAAAATTTAGAGGGCTTCTAGAAAATATTCGACAAGTACTATAGTAGATTCAATCCAATACACAAGTAATAGTTAAATGAGTAGAAAGGAATCCTTCATTTCACATTGGGTATTCTTTTTGTTAATCTAGGTGTTAGTTTGCATCTAAGGGGTGTTGTAATACTCTTTTATCTTTGTGTAATAGTATGAAGAGGTAAAAATATTTCATGGTTTACATGTGGAACTCTTGAACTAGTTGTGGATTATTAAATAGAGGTGCATTTCTAGGATTAAAGGGAATTCAATGGTTTAATATCTACTATATAAATCCAAGTAGATAAAACTCATATGAGGGTCAGGGTTGAATTTGGCATTCAAGTTTAATTTAGATATTAATTTATGTTATAGAAATAGGTATTGGTCTAGTAGTTGAAGGCTAACTGCTCACCTCATTATAAATCAAGAAGACTATTTCTAAACCTTTTTATTTTTATCTGTTTTGTCATTATGCATAGCCCATGGTTATAAATTTCTAATAATTTTATTGTGATCCTATAACTACTAAAACCCTTATAGGATTGTTTCATAATGTATGTTACTAGGTTAATGATATTAAAGTAACTAACAAAGAACATATTTTTAGAGATTATGAGAAATTTTTATCCTAAATTGTAACATTTAACCTTGTTTCCTAAAGTAAGAGATCTATTATTTGAATGTATAGTAATCCTCAACAAATAATAGATACCAAAGATTCATATTTATGAGGGGGTTCATTTAAGTCTTCCTAATTGTTTTATTCTTTAATATATATATGTGATTACCCTTCCAAGCTTGGTAGGGCTCAAATTGTAGAAGAGGTTTATAATGATCTTTTTAATTGTCATTTTTAACCCCTAAATTTAGTATAGGTGTATTCCTTGAGTGCTAAATTATTGTCACATTTCTCACATATTTGTTATAACCTAAGGGTTAGGGGCTAGTGTAGAAAAGAACACCAAAAAGAATAAGGATCTTCCTTCCTAACTATAATAATAGTTTTTCTATGCAAACCCCAAATAAACATAGAATATGGTGTGAACTCAACAGTCTTCCTTACTCTAGCATATGTGGTTTGATAGATATAAATTATATTGGTTGGAAATGAAGGAATACTAGAGACATGATTAAATGATCATTTATCCATTTCAATAAACTATTTCCCAAAAACATGTATATATATGTTTTTACCCATAGATATATGGTATAGAACAAGATTTTAATGAAGAAAGTATACTCTACAATGAATCAATTTGATGTGAAGCTCCAAAATCAAGGATCCATCTCCTTGAATTAGAATATACAATTTTAATAATTTCCTACCCCTCATACCTCTCTAAATTTTAAGAAGTTGATGAACCCACTAAAATTAAATTGGTTTTTATGTAGAAGATGCTTCATCTCATAAATCTAGAAGAAGATGTAGAAGGAAATGGGAAAGATGAATCAAGAAACAACAACATATTAAAAATTATAAAGAGAATGTTAGGAAAAAATAAGAAGTCATGGGACTAAAAGCCCATATTATCATTATGGGGTGACAAGGTAACAATTAAGAATCCTGGCACAGGAAAATCACCCTATGAGATAGTATATGGTATAGATTCCAAAATGTCTATGAATAATTTATTGTCAGTTTAAAAATTTATGCATGAATATGATGAAATGTCTTAGATATAATGGTTTGAAAATCAATCAATTGACTAAGTTGGATGGAAAAATAATACATGCTCATGTTGTAAATATAAAAATGTGGTATCAAGTCAAATACTTTTTAATAAAAGGGAAAGTGATAGGAAATTCTAGACATGTGACCTAGTGCTAATGTAGAATGCTAGATTGCAAGACAATGGGAAGCATGGAAAATTTGACCCCTTGTGGCTAGGCCCATTTTTTATAAGTATCACTCATGGAGAATATTCATATTTCCTAGAAAATGTGAATGGTGAGGTACAAGAACTACTAGTGCATGGACAATTCCTAAAAACCTACTTTTCTTGATCTTCTTGTTCCATGCACAATTGTAATTTATGTATATTTTTATTTTCTTGTTGTTGTGTGTTTTATTTTCCTTTTCCTGCTCAATCTACATCCTAGAGAATTCTAAATTATTTTCATGCTTCTATGAAGCATGCATCCCCAAAAAAGAGTTTTTGTTAGGAATGGTAAAATTTTCTAAGGTTTATTGCATATTTTTTGAAGTATTGAGATTAAGACCTTAAACACTAAGGTTTCTTATTTGTACCCATCACTTTATTTTCTATTTGGCTAGTGACTTGCTTGGTTCATTCCCAGTCTTTTAAGTTGCCATGGCAATCCTTTATATTCATTAATTATTTGACCCATTTTCCTAGTGATTGCTTATGAGCATTAATACATGTGCTTTTAAAATCACTTAAGTCACCTTTTTTATGATCCCATTATGTGGTCTCCATTTTAATCATCATTGGCACCAAATTTCACACTCCTATTGCATCACCCACTTTCATTTCATTGCATGTCTAATTTTTCTGCAAACTCTTCAAGTTGCGATGGTGTAATATGTTGAAATGTGTCTTGTCATGCTAGAACTATGCCAATTATGTGCCTAAATCCATTATTATTTAGCATAATACTATTGGTTTCACAAGAAATTAGTTCATCCATTATTATTATTAAATGTGAAAATCCAAAACTGTGATGTTATGATACTATGACACATATCACTAACTTGTTGTGGGCTCGATATCTTTCTTGGTTTCTACAAAGCAACCATGTGTTGAGTTAGCTCCATACAGTATTATATTGCACACCCTCTTTGCATTATAGGTTGATAAAAGAAGATCTTGATGAAGTTTTGATCACACACAATTTTGACACCTATATTTTTCAATTCCACATGGATGTGAGTTTTCTATTTTCATTTGAAGAACATGCAGTCAAAGTGGGTCCTCATCAATGATCTATAAAGTTAATTTGGATGTGGTGATCTCTCATTGGTACAATTTCTTAATGCATTAAAATTCTATTAAAAAGGACTTTTGAATAAATTTAGAGTAAAAAAACACTATTAATCCAACCATGCATCCAAAGATCTACGGTTGACATTCAAACTTGTAAAATGGTTAGTTGTGGGCATTATATTTGTGTGAGAAAGCAATAATGGTGAAATTTATGGATATTTTCTATATTTTATTGGATTCTTACTTCATAATAATTCAATTGAGTTTGCAAGAATCCATAAGGCTACTTAGTGTGAAGAATTTGTAGAATTTTTAGCTCTACAATGTTCTCAGAAGTAAATTAGGGATTTTAAGTAGAACTCAAGTAAGTCCTTGATTTTCCCTAGTTTTTTGAATTATTTATGGATTGGAATGACTTTTTGTCATTAGGGTTTTCCTTCTACATTAAGAGTATAACAAATATGTAGAATTCTCTTAATTATTAAATTCTAAACCACATTTCAAACCCTAATTTATGTTAGAAACCCTAAAAATGAGTCAAATTGACTCCCAATCCTCAAAAGAACAAATATTGTTAGATAATGAACTCATATTCAAATTCCTAGGATCATAGAGGAAAGTTAGGCATGCACAAGGGGAAACAACTTTATTAGACCATTTGAGAGACCAATGCAAAGATTGTAGAGATACAACAATTCCTATAAATGGATGGTCACTTTTGAGCATTGGTATAAGAAGATATTTTCAAAGAGGCCGACTTCACATGTTTGGGATTTTGACTTGGGAAAATTGATTATCCCAAACATTTTTTGTTAATGTGGATATTGTCAAAATAATAGTAAAAATATGATGTCAATGCTAGGATTATTTTGGAAAAAAATGGTGGTTAGTAAGAATTGATAAGGTGTACATTGTATAGGTTTTCAAGCTAAACTCAACAACCAATAAGGTTATTAACTTCCATATTTTAACCAAGGAAAATCATAATGATAGGATTAATTACAAGGTGAATTGGTTACCAAAGCACAAAGTGAGAGGTATAGAAAAAATACTAGTAAGGTTAACTCAAATGGAATTGGAGCCTTTTAATGAAGATATCTTTGAGGATTATTTGAAACATATCATGCCCTATGTTAGGTTGTAGGAGTGGATTTCAAAAATCAAATAATTGTGCATTTAATGATGATGACTACATATATGCAAAATATGGACCTAAATAGATAATTTGACTTTTCCTCATTTATAGAAGAAGGATTGCACATGAAAATAGTGGAAATAAATAGTGATAGTAGGGCAGTTAATTTCAAATGGTATTAATTTTTATGTCACATGTTTCATTGTGGAGGAAGGAATGTTTGGGATAAGGCTCTATAGATAAACTTCTTGATGACAACAAGGTCCCACTTCCTGTACTAGAAATTCAATATAACTAAGGAGATTGGATCTCCATTCAAATAACACTATGATCAAAGTTTATGGGTCTCTAATTAGGCCACACATCCTACCAAGAAATGTACCAAAAAGGTTGAATTATATGGAGATTAATTTGTAATTGAATGAGTTAGATATGATTCATTTAAGGAATCATAAAAAGGGATCGTTCTTACCTATTGTCTTGTGTTTTCATATTTTTTCCTTACTAGTAAGGAAGGATTGAAACTTCTATATCCAATTTCATAATCTTATCGAATGAATTTAAATATATTAAAAGAGATTGTGACTTAGATAATTTCATAAATCAAGTCAAAAAAAAATTCATAGAGTGCTATTTGAAGAAGATGTGATCATAAATTGCTTGACTAATCAGAAGATTGGATGAAAAAGAAAAATGAGTTTCTATATGGAGGGGAAAGGAATAGAGAAAGAAATAAGACCCAAGTTATTCAAGAGCTTTCCATGCTATCAAAGATCCTATTGCTAGGATCAATATTATAATGGATAACATAGATAATTTATCATACAAGCCTCCTTTGGTACCAAACAAAAAACTAGAGGAGAGAGCACATTAATAGGAAGACCCACAAAAATTTCTAATATATATCAACTTGGGGGAGGGAAAAATAACCTATGGTAAAGAAAAAGAGGAAGGTTATCCAACCACCTCTAGTGGCATATTCCATAAATTTTGGAGAAGTTGAGGAGACTGAAGAGATAGGAGATAATATAATAGTGAAGGAAGAAATAAATCAGATTATGCCTTCTCCCTAAAGGGTGTAAATTTTAGATATTCCTCAAGTTAGATTGGTCATTAGTATTAGAAGTAAAGGAGATGAAGCTAATGATGTAAGGGAATTAACTTGCACATAATTTATCTCAGATGATAAATTTATTAAATAAAGAGTTAAAATATTTTTTCTTGAGGTTGAAGAAGGGAAAATTCTAAGAAAAATTGAGTAAGGCCAAAAAATAGTTAGACCCAACACAAATGGAGAGGATAAAAAAAGAAAATTTTGAAAGAAGTTAATCTCAGAGTCAAAAAATATCACTATTGAGGAGGGAAGGAAAATGGTGCACAAATTTGGTTTAATTTTGTTGCTAAAATGGGATATAGCTTCTACCATAGCCTTGGATATCATTAGGAGACAAGATGAAGAGGCTTTTGCTACTAAAGAAAAAGTTAAGCAAGCATATCTTGGCTTGGGTTTTAACACAAGGTATGAAACCTTGGCTATGGACCCATCCATAGTCAAGCTACAAGTGGTAGGTGTTGAGGGTGGTTTTAATCACATACAACATGCTAGGAAATAAGGGTTTATTTCCTCTCTTGAAAAGTAGTGAAACTTCTCCAAGGTTCCTATATAACTAGTTCTTAGTTGTGTTGGTCTAGCACAGGTTCGTTGTCAACATGTTTACAAGGGTTCTGGCACAATAACTTACTAGAAAATAACATGCAATCACAATAGATAATTCTATCAATTTATAATAGCTAATTGAATTTCAAAAGTATAATAGATTTATATCAATTTGTTACTCTTTTAAAATAATTTTGAAAGCATTTTTGAAATAAAATTAAAAAGGAAGTAGGATAGCAAGAAGTAATATAAATCTATGTACTCTAATCAAACAATGATAAGAAAAATTTCATTAACCATTTTTGTACATTTGAACACGATCTTCAAACAACCATTAATGTAAACAATATTTCACACATCCACCATTAATAGCAATTTAATCTTCAAAGGAAATATAAAATTTACATGATTTTCAGACTTCATACGACCAAAACACTATCAAACATGTGTAGATCTAGGATGAAATATTACTTAAGTCCACAATTACCAACAAGATCCCATTACTTTGAAAATTTTGATTAAAACGAAATGATCATACCATCATCATAGCGCTAAATCCAAATGCATGCAACACAAGTGTTATCCTTAGATGAATAAAATGAACTCTTGCACAAAGATCAACAAGAAAATTTGACACAAAGATTGTATTGTTTGTATTACATAAATTACATAAAAAATTAGTCCTTGGAATGACCCAAAATTAAAAATATATAGAAATATCACTTCCCATAATTATGGATCTAATAAAGAAGTAACTAGAACTAACTCCAACATTTGAGTCTCAAACTGAAAATTAATTGAAATTAAAATAAGAGCATAATTGGGTGCCCTAGTTGAGGTTTGTTCCAACTTGCTAAAACTTAGGAATAGAAAAAGTAACTAAAAAATAGAACTAAATCAAACTAAAATTTAACTAGGAGTATTCAAAATTCCAATGCCTCCCTCATTCCTTCATATTGTTGAAAATGGAGGTAATTATGTAGCTTAATACTTTATAAAACTATGAGATTGTAGATATAATTAAGTGTTCTTTGTTAAAATTTCTTTGTGTATGATTACCTGTTTAGATTCATTTTTCCAATTGTAGAAGTAGACAAAATATTGTAGAAGAATAAGGCCAAAAGATAGAGGTGACACAACATATACTGTGGAGAAACCCTTTCAAGAAAAAACTCCACCACCAGAATCAATAGTGCTTGTATTATTTAACCTTAGAACAAGATTACAATAATTCTTTATCAATCCTTGCTTGAGATGCTTCTTTTTCCTTCAACAATTCTTCTTCACAACCTATAATAAAATCTCATGTGTCCAAGCATGAATCCACACATCCTGTGCCATGCTTCACAAAAGTACTCTTTTTTTTCGAACTCTCTTCAACTTGATACAATAAATAGACAATTGTGAACATTGTAAACTCCAAAGAGTTGAAAATTACAAGAGGATAAAGCTCCTCACAAATATCTATGCCATTCTTGTGCAAGTAGAGTTCTTCCATGAAAAACAATGTCAAACCAAGTCTTTCATCAATTTGGGCGTCCCTAACCGAAGTCCTAACTCAACGTTGATTATGAAGATATCTTGTAAGCTTCTCCTCAAAGTTGGCACCCAAGAATGGAACCCACTTAACTGATCCTTGTAAATATCTTCTCATGCAAAGGTGTTAACTCCAAGATCTCAACTTGGGTTCCCGAGGTGGATCCAAGTCAATCTCTATTAACTGAAACACATCTCTCCATCAATTCATGCAAACATGATGCATGATTGATCATCCCCACTTAATTGAATGTATCACATGTTATCTGTCATGCAACTCAAGTCATTAGTCATGCATTCCAAGTCAACTAAATTCAACTAGCATTCAACTGAAACTAACTACATGCAACTGAAGATAACTGAACCATAACTGAACTAAACTGAATTGAACTGAACTCCACTCATGTAAATATCAATTCCTAACATCTAGGATCTTTACATGCATTACTGAAGTGTTATCTTTCCTCCAAACAATTAACTGAACTCAAGGTGATTTCAACCTTCCATGTAGGTGCCCCATGTGCTCCTATTTTATAGGAGATCTTCTTGGGTGTCCCCACATGTTCCTATCATTTAGAATTAATTATAAATGCCAATTTACATGTTAATTTCATTCAAATTTAATATCTTTCTAATCCTAGTGTTGGGGAACACTTTTCAAGGACTTTGGAGATACATGAAACAATGTTTAGGATTGCAATTAAATGGCATCCTATTCCGAACACATATTGGCATAGATCCTCATCAGCATTTATTATAATTCCAACACCAAGTTTACTCTCCTGAATTTAGGCATGGATCTAGAACCAGGCGTCCTTTTCTAAAGCATTAATTATTCACCAAAACACTTGAAGACACAAACATCAAAAAAATTATCCTATCCTCAACTATTTCGAGAGGGTTTCAATGAATGTAGATACCACTTCATTAATCCTTTCAATCAATGGCCCTCCATGAAACTGTATTTTAACCTTTTGGTCAAAAGATGTTTTCTACATGTGTTGTTATATTTTTGTGAAAATTTACAACTCCTCTTGCAATGATTGAAGTTTGACCTTTTTATTGACCATTTTATCAATACCTTCTTGTGTTACTTGCCTTTGCATCTAGTCATGCAATTCTTCAACCATTTTATTGTGCTCTTTGACCAACACAGGAATGTCCTAGAACATGCATACAAGTATTCTACTTCCTATTGAATATTGTTCAACACTTGTTCGGCTTGGCGTTTCTCACTATTTAACTTGTTCTTACACATTCAAACATTGGACACAAAACTCTACTTCTCTAACCCAAACTAGAAGCAAGTCCTACTCTTTTTCTTTTATCACAACTACCTTTAATAGTTCTTCCATCTTTGCTTCATTTATTTTGTAAAGGATTGGTATTTATTCCTCCCACACCAACAACTCTTCATTAATTCTCAACTCAATTTGTTGAGTGTTACTATCTTCATCACTTATGGGGTGATAATACTTTATTAACTCCTTCAAAAATTGATCCACCAATTCAAAAAAAATGTCTTTCCATTGTTGAGTAGCAGGAATCCATCCATCTAGGTTAAAATGTCTGACCTCACCCTTCAACACAGCTTGCAATACAAACTCAGTATCTTGAGCATCAAGAGGTCCAATGAGGTTATTTATGCACATATTCAGTTGTGCAACTTGGGCCTTCAATTCTTCCTTCGTATTATTATCTTGCTGCATTATCTTCAAAATTGTAAAAACAAACATTTGAAGATATTGTTGTTCCCCTTCCCTCATTTGCAAACCCAGATCCACATTTGGTAATTGTTAGTAGTCATTTTTTATTCCAAATTATCTTCCAAAGGGATAACTATTTCCACTATTGTAATCCCTCCATTTTCCTTGGTAATTTCCTTTATTATTATCGGGGATTGGATCCTTGTAGATTCCCAAGTCTTTGTTCCTAGAAGTTCCATGATGATGTTCAATATCAACCTCTCCCTTATCAATTAGATCTTGTGTAAAGTTATTTAGTTTCATGTAGTTATTTTTTTTATGTCCCTTGGTTCTATGGAATTCACAATGGTCATTCTCATTGTACCAAAGGGGTTTGAATTATGGTTCCTCATAGTTTCTTTATTTGGGTAGTTTGATAAGGTTTAATTGTAGCAATTTTTGTAAGACCACTTCAATGTGCTCTCCCAAAGGAGTGTCCTTCCATCTAGTTTTATTGAAAGTGTTATTATTAGTTCTTGGTGGTCCTCTAGGAGGATTTTAATTTCAATTGTTCATTTGATGGGCTAGAGGATTATTTTGTTGGTTTCTTTGAACATGGGATGAGGATTATTAGGTGGAGGTTGTATGGTTTGTATAAATTTGTATCTACTACTCCATCATTAGTGATATTTTTATTCTCTTCCCACAAGCAAGGTTTATCATTGAATTAGAAGGTTGATATTGATTGTTGTATAGTTTGATAGCTCCTTTTGTAATAAGATCTCTTTCAACAATTATACCTTTTTCAATTTTATCATCAAATGTATTCAGATATAACATGGTTAATTGGAAGCTTAATTTGGTGGTTAGATTTCCCATGAATATGTCTACAAGTTGTTTTTCCGAGACGATCCATTTACACTTATGTAATTTGTGTTGCCACCATTGCAAGAAAGAAGTAAAAGACTATCCTTGATTTTCTTTGACTTTATACAAGTCAAGTATGGTGATATCTTGTTCAATGTTGTACAAGAAGTGATTGATGATTTTTTATGATATTTTTTTAATGTCTTAAGTACAAGAGGTAAACGAGAAAAACATTGTATGGATTTTCCACCAAGGCTTCTTGTAAATAGTATCATCATGTAAGAGTCATTGTTAGCCACGTCCATACATGCTACAAAAAATCCACGTATATTTTCAATGGGATCTTCTCCTCCTTTGTATTTGTCAAATTTTAGAATTTCAAAGTTCTTAGGGAAGGAATCATATATATGATTTGATCATAAGGATAAGGACAAATTTCCTCCAAGGAATAACTTTTCTTGGTCTTCCCAAGTTGTATATCCTATAACTTTTGATTAATGTTCTGAATTTTTAATGCTCACTCATTTCCTTGTGTATCTAATGGAGGATTAGATGGGTTATTACAATTTGGTTGTCCAAAGAATGATGAATTGTAAGATGGGTTTGGATTATGCATTGAACCTTGAAGGATGTTATGTGTATGTGATGAAACACTTGGTCCTTGAGGAGCATTGTGTTGATATTGTTGAGTAACATTTAGATCTTGTGAATTTACGTATGCAAATTGAGGATTAACACTTTGATGTTGAGGACCATAATTTTGTTGTTCTAGACAGGATTTTTTTTTGAGCAATAAGATTTTGTTGATATTACAATTTCATGTTTTGTTGTTGCAAAATAAGATTTTGTTGTGGAACAAGGTTTTATTGTTGAGGAACAATATTTTGTTGATATTTTTTATTCACATTTTGTTGTTGTAGAACAAAATTTTATTACAGAACAAGGTTTTTTTGTGAAGGCTTTTGTGTATATGAAGGACCATGTTGATATTGCATTGCATTGGGATCATGATTTTGAAAGTTTAAACATTGTTGATATTGAGCATTTTGTGAAAGGTTTTGATGAGAAGGTTGTTGTTGAACATGTTATTGTTGAACCAAACCTTGTAGGGTGTTATGATGTATCATGCCTTGAGAAGTTTTATGTTGTTGATACATGGGTTGTTGTTGGGGTGGATTGATTTTTTTGTGCTAATATATGGGCAGTTGTTCTTGTGATTATGTAGGTGGATTTGGTAAGGTATAAATGGGTGACATCATGTGTTTGGGTTGTGGTGGCATGGTAGCATGCAATGGTGGGTTTGGTGGTCTATAAGGAAGATTCAACATGTTTTGTACATTAGAGTTTTGACCTCATGGAGGAGAATTTTGTGCCCAAGAGGTTGCATATAGATTTCTTGATGTGTTCAGTCTCCATGTACTAGTTGAAGTTTTATTGGCTACCAAAGGAGTTGTAAAAAGATTTATGAATTGTTGAGGCATGTTTTGTGTTCCTAATATATTAGGATCAAGTTGATTTTGTTGAGCTGCCATTTCTTGTTCTATTTGGGTTGGTTGCCTATACAATGGGTTTTCCACTTATTTTTCTTGAGAAGGATCACTTGTTTGTGCAAAAAAGCTTGGAACCTTAGGTGGTATAGGAGGTTTACAAACTTGTCTAACCACTGTATCTTCATCTCTAGAAACAAAATTTGTATCCTTAAGATTGCCAATTTTATAATTGTAGGATAACTTGGCACCATGTTATGCAAGTCTATAAAAGTATGTGTTAGGATCGAAGCCAAGAAATTTATCCATGACCTTCAACATTTTGGGGTTTCATGTCATTTCTAAAATCTTCTCTTCGGTAAGGTCTTCATCGGAATCCTCTTCTATGTAACCATCTTGTCCTCTAGTTGGTTGATTCCTATGTTGAGTTATGTAATATTGATGTGTATGATGTAGGTCTTGTTGTGAAGGATCAACACTTGGTTGTTGTGAATGATTAACATTTGCAAAAAATGAAGGATTTACATTTGTTGGATTTACGTTTGTTGGTTGAGGAGTAGAGTACCCCAATGTTATGTTGGTTTAATTTTCAACGTTCGTGGCATGAACATTTGTGGTGTTGACATTGGTAGTGTTTGAAACATTTGAGCTACTACTATTGGCTATCATTTTATTTCTATGTTGTGATCTTGTTGTAGTCATAAAAGTCCTAATAGACCTAAGTTATGGAAAATATCTATGACATGTAGCGTTTCTTGGATTTCTTTGTTTCAAAGTTGTATTTCAAAGGATGTGTAGATAAATTTTTTGATCAAAAGAGTAATTTTCAAGTTGATATGGAATTTGGATGGCGTCCAAGTTGATTTTGGACTGTATGGTTAACCTTTGGACAAAAAGGATAACAAAGTTGTTTTATGCTAGTACCTCAAGATGTTGATGAATGATTTGTTGATATCTTTGTTTGGACTAGACTCATGTAACTAAACAAAGGGTGATGATAATGATGATTTGTAGACCTAGGAGAAAGATAGTTCTTCTAATTTTATAATTTTATAAGATATGTAAAGATGATTAGTGATGATTTGTAGACCTAGAAGAAAGATAGTTCTTCTAATTTAACAATTTTACAAGATATGGAAAGATGATATCGAAAGGTACTAGCAAAAGGTTGATAGGTTTGATATGTTGATATCCAAGGATAGTTTAATGTTTGATCCAAAAGAATATTAATGATGATCTCAAAAGACCGATGTTGATTAGGTTTGTTGATATTTGAAAAGGTTTTGATGTTTTGATCCAAAAGAGATATGTTTATATTTCCTAAGACAATCTATTTCAAGTATAGTTGTGATGATTGAAGGTATAAATGACTGTGCATAAGTTAAAGATCCATTGTGATAAATGTTTTCATGGTAGGACCAAGAGTTATGACAATTTTGTAGTTATAAATGTTAACAGGTCTAAGAAAATTTAGGTTACTGAAAAATGCAATTTTTCTAACAAACGCGACTATTATTTTTGGAAAACATGGAAAAGTACCAAGTAGAAGTGATAGGATTCATAGAAAACATGACCACATGCAAAGTTAAATGTGACAAGCAATTTTGTGTAGGTTTTAGTCTGGAAGAATAGAGTAATTGTAGAAGCGACAAGTTTAAAAAAGGTGACAATATGATAAGCAAAGGCATCCAGATGCAAATCAAACATGACAAAGTGCAAAGAAAACCTGACTAGTTATGTAAAAATGACCCTATTTTTTGGAAAACATGATTTTTTGTATCTATGTTTGAAAGTTCTTGCAAGTTTGATGAAGTTTGATGTGATGTTCAATTCTAAGTGTTTTCTTTTTGTAGTAAGTGATATGAAAAATAAACATGAACAATCAAGACTGACTTCAAATGATTGATAGAACCAAACAAGTACAACCTAAATTTAGTAGTAGGTGTGTAAATTTAAGTAGGCCCACCTCCCATTTAAGGTGTAAATACTCAAATAGATTAGGTAGTGAATTGCTTCAAAATCCTTTTCTATGAAGGTAGATCGTAGATGTCTAATGACACAAGGTCGTCGACAAATGCCACAAGCACACCTTCTTTCACTTATTGGGAAGCTATTTCTAGCAACAAAAAAAGTTTATGTCTCAACCTAAGAGAGTACATGGTGAGTAGATTCAAGGTATGATCCACATCTCTCGCACCACTTAAATACATTTGAAAGGTCTTAGGATTCTAATACAAATTGGTTCTTAGTGCGTAGTACATTGGTGAACACCGTTGACCTCTAAGACATCTCCTTGGGAAACTGGAAAACCATAGTTTCCTAGCAAAAGTTGAGAGTGCTACATGCATAGATAGACCTACAAATTTTTCTCTCATCCATTTTTCATAACGTGCCCAAAAATTTCACTTGAGGTTGAACCTTTGAGTTCTTTGTTAGGATGTGTCTCAAGTCAAGCCTCCTACAAAAGAAAAAAAAGATGAAAGCTTAATGTATTGCTATTTCTCTTCACCCAAGATTGCACGAAGCGCAAGGGGAGAGGATACATAGGCAACATGCTTTTGGCCAAAGAACAACAAAGGTAAATTAAAGGTATTTATCTTCACCCAAGATCACACAAAGTGAAAGGGGAGATGATACAATAGACAACAAACAATTTCTTTTAGGCCTCAAATCAAGTGGGAACTAAACTACCAAGAAATGAAAAGATAAATGATAAAAATTTTGATAAAGCATTGCATTAGGAACCTACAACCAAGGTATTAGTAGTTTCAAATACTTTTGTCTTTGACCATTCGAAAACCCTACAAGATAAATTATGTGAGAAGTTTTGAAATAATTGTCTTCTCCAAACTGAAAAGGTTGCACAAATATGTTAGTTAAAAACATAGACCAATAGACACAACACATTAGGGTTAGGATTAGGGTAAATTGAAACCAAAAAGTTACTATCAAAGCCAAAACATAGACAAAAAAAATCAAACGGAGCCCTGTATACCTACAAAAATGACTATGTGTCAAATAAAATGATGCCCTATTGACAAATGTGGCTATGTTAACTGACAAAAGCAACTAGATGCTAAGAAAACATGGCCTAATGAAGCAAACATGACTTTGTTAACTAGAAACCACGATAAGATTCTTGCACAGAGAAAAATAAAGTCAACAAAATAGTGAGAAAACATGATTAGATTCGTCAAATGTAGTCATCCTTAAATGTCAAACGTGTTAGGATGTATAGCAAGGGTGACAAAAATAGCAAATGTGACCTTTGTTAAACACAACTGCAACCCAAAAACTTGCAAATTAACTAAAACTCACACAATTTCATTAAAATAGAGATGTGGTCCCCACTGAGCATGCCAATTAATGTGAAGTGGAAAATGGAATTGATATCAAAACAAGGGTTAGCAATCAACAAGACCCAAAAATAATGAAAGATCAAACCCCACTCACAAAAATGAAAGAGAATGCATACAAGGGTTAGAAATTAAGATAAACAATGAAACAAATCAACCAATGTGCAAATCTTTCCTTCCATTTTTATGGTGATGGAATGTTGGATTGCTTGATCATGAAGCTCTCATGGTTGCTAAAGCATGAAGATTGATGACCTAGATGGAGATACTTTCTCAAATGCTCATGAATGTGATGTTGCTCAAGTGCTCAAATGCTCTCAAATGATCTAGGTAGGGTAATAATGAAGGATGAATGATTTTTTATTGATTTTCATGTTTGAATAAATGGAGTAGATTAAACCTCAAGACGCACAAAGAATCATTGAGCTTACACCTTAAGACCCACAAATCTGAGTGAATCTGACATAGTCAAGACTAGAGGACCTTATTAGGATGTCACAATCTCATAGCCAACTCAAACCACATACACACATTGGTTTTCACAACATGAGAGACCAACACTTTTCTTTATTAATGAAAACAACACTACAAAATTACAATGCCACAATGGGCTATCTCACTACAATTGTCTTCCAATTTGCAAATCTACCATAGACCACCCCAGTCTATCCCTAGCTCTCTTCTTGTTCTAGTCGGCTCTCCCTTCTTACCAACCTTCCCTGCGAGATCTTGGCTGCTCATCCTCTTCCCTATCATTCGCCACCTCTTTATACTATGTTCCTCTTTTGTGTTAGTCGTATCGTTCTTCCTTCTCTATTGTCATAGTATCCATCATCATCCAATAAGCTTTCAAAACCACCATGCCATTATATCATTATCAACAATTCCACCAAATCAACCAATGAATATGTATTCCACATCAATGATGTGGAATTTCCAAAGATCA
>VDFB02348115.1:0-43004 GCA_007258455.2 Sequoia sempervirens | reverse complement strand
TCCCCTCAAGAATGTCCTCCAAACCTATAGAAGTAGCCAAGTCAGTGATACCTGAAACGAAGCCATCCCTTGATGTCAAGTTTGGAAAACTGAAGGTGTCTTGATGAATGATGATGGTGGAAGCCTCAATTAGTGAATCTGGACAAGGAATCATTGAATGTGAAGGGATACTATCCATCTTTGATAGAGAAGAAGCACCTGAAGGAACCTTGTCAACCTCTTCGGAAGATTCAAGGCAATCAACTTCCTGCACGACATTAGCACCATGGGTAACCTGATCTGAAGAATGACATTCTGAATCATGACCATTGGGGAATGGTGGAGTGTCTGAATCTCCATATATCTCCCAAAGTTTATTCCAAAGGATGTGAGGGAAATCACAATGATCAATAGCATTCAAAACATCACAATCAACTTTCATAGAAATGATCTCCAAGATAATGTATCTACTACAACTCCAAGAAAACTCATGAATACCTTCACTCAAATGGGGAACTATACCATACAGATGAGGCAATAGATCAAGTGATTGGAGATGGTGGTTGATCCCATCCCGCCATTGTTGATAGTTTCCCTTGTGCAACATAGTCAAAGAAGAAGTATATGCAAGCCCCATAATGAAATTTCTCCAAAAAACACAAAGACAAATGACCTTCAATAGAAAAGAAATACTTCCAAGGATGATGTGCAACTGAAGTTATACTACCCAGATCAAGAAATATTTTCCCAAGCTTCAAGATATCTAGGTTATTGAACAAATGCACCAAACTAAAAAAATCAATGCAAGAGTACCTAGAGCTGAAACTGATCAAGGGTATGGACTGATGAAAAACGCTTTGAAAATACTTCCCGATGTCACTGGAATCACTGAAACCTGATGAATGGTTGCGAGGTTACAAGCCTTTGAGTCCAGATTATGGTTTTGTCTTCAATTGGATGTAAAATTTTCTATGAGAAAATTTTCATAGAACTGATGTCACCACTGGAAATTTCTCAGAATTACCTTTCCAACGGTATCTCGTTTGTTGATTTTCGATACCCTAGTGAAAATTTATGATAAAATGAAAAAAAATGCCATGACTTGGCACTTTGCAAGCTAAAATGGGGCAAAAAGAAGCACCCTCAGACTAAACCATTGTCGCTAATGTGACCACATAGCTTATATTGAAAAAAAAAATGAAGCACCTCCACTAGCGGCGGCAGGGCAAAGATCTCAGGAGGAGCTCCTTAGCAGCAGTAGCGCTGCTTAGATCAAGCAGACTCCTTGATCATTGATGGTACCAAGGTCTTCAGTAGTGAGGCTTAGAGACTATTGGTTGTGTGAGGGAGTGGTCGGTCTGGCAGTGAATAGGCCAGAATAGCAAATGTCGGTAGTGGTCAATGATAAACAGTCGACAGGGTGGGTGGTCAAAGTCGGCAAGGGATGAAGGGTTGGCGATGGATAGAGCCGATGATTTGGTGGGTCCAATGGTCAGTGGATGATGTGAACCATATGTGGATGTACCCACCTACAATACCCTTCAATGCAACCGACAAAGGAATAATATGCTGCAAACTATAAACCAACAACAATTTTTTATTTGATTTTTTATTATTGCCAAAGGCAAATAAAAAATCAATGAATTATGTCTATTATAATATGAAATCTACAAAAAAGAATACAAAACCAAGGGGAAAACAATACCTATGGAAAAATAAAACTCCCAATGTATAATAATATCCCAACCATATAATAAATTTAAGCCACATATTTAACAAATTAAATCTATATGCTTGCTGACGGAGGATGCAATCACTCCAATTATTTTTCTAAAACTATAGAAAAATGCCAAAAAATATTTTTTCCAAAACAATAGATATATAATCCTAATTGTTTTTTTGAAAAAAAAAGTGCCTGCGACTAAAAAAAATTTGCCTCAGAGGACAATTGACCGAGGTGATTTTTTACTGCAAATTGTACGGATAGTACGGTTGATTTTGCAAACCCAAATACCTCTAATGGCTCCCAGGTTGATGAATCTGATTTTGATGATTGTAAATGAAATCCTTGGGTTTCGAGGCCTTCTAAAAACAATGGCGAGCTTGGATCTGACTCTATCTACTTCAGAAATCAGCTTGGTCCCTGGGTGGAGTCAAGTAGCCTTCAATGGAAACCTGCAAGCCTGCGATGAATCTCTCTAGCCCAACTTTCTTGATCCTGTGATGAACTATCAATGGAATGGCTCTGTTACTATGTTAGAATTCAACATGCTCTGATATCATGTTGAAATGATGGATGTTGAATCATCCAATGAATTTTCACACACTTCAAAGGATCTTTCCAAGAGAAATTACACCACACAGAAAGTGCTACAACTAAGGGCTACAAAGAGAGATTACTATTGATCTACAACATTATATCATAAATTGATATTTGATTGATATGATACAAATGAACAAATTGCCTGAATATATAGGAAAAAGAGAAAACCTAAGATGCATGAGATGTTTCCATGTGTCATGATCTAACAACATGTGACAACATGTGAACCCTATCTAGGAAATTATTAAATGTTGAGATAAGTTCTAGAAGGACAACTCATCTTCTAGAAGGAATCTTATCCCTACAAACAAGGAAAGGGACATTACCCCATTATTAAATGATTTATTAAAATGCAGCCTAGGACTAAATGATATATGACCTAAGTTAGCTTATGCTAGTGTAATAAATAATTAATTACACTAACAATTACAATAGTAGCATTAGAAGTATAATATTTCATAGAAAAGAAAACTTTCATATAAAATGTCCATCATTCTGAAGTAATATAAGAATGGAGGAAGATGAATAATTAGTGTCCCAACATTAGTGTCGATTATTTGTTGTCATTATCGAGTTATCTGACTGTCTCCAATTTACTGCTTCCATATTATTTAAGTTGATGCATCAAAACTCAATTTATCCAAACACATTTGTTGTTCTGGTGTGGTTTCATTCATTGGTTTCTTTCAAAGAATGAAATATCCTTTTAATAAGATAACAATAATTTGGAAGTTTTATTTGGGTCGATAAGAAGATTCATTTAATCACTAAAATTATCATATTGTCTCAAACCTTATTTTATCTTGTTATTTAAATCAGAAGTCCATTTTGATTTGTCAGAACACATTTTTTGTTTATGTGCGATTTAATTGACTAGTTCCTCTAAAGGATTAAAATTTCCTATCGATTAATCAGAGTAACCTGGTAAGAACCACTTGGATTGATAAGAAGAGTCTGATAATTACATTCCTGCATATTTACACAAGGTGTAAATAGTCACAAGTGCCAAACAATCTGAATTGTATCTAGTAAGTAGGTCACACATCATTCACCTCTTGACTCCATTAGCCCAATAGTAGTAGGCACTGGTCTTACCCATCTCATTTTAAAGTCCCATAAAATCTCATCTATACTTTCACATTTAAATTTCAGCATTAGGAGTAAGATTAGTAAACAAGTCTTCATCTATTCCACACTTCATGCCATTGTGGGTAGATACTCAAATCCTAATTAAGTCACACATCTTGCCCAAATCTACTTCAATCATTAAGGTCCACCCGCCTAGGTTTAGCAAAGCCTGAAGTGTAGAAAGTCATCAACCATATAGGTTAACTATGTTTGCTTGTTCAAAAACATTGTAAGTATGATCATAAAGCCTAGCATCCTCTTAGGATTTACAACCTGCATTTTTGAGACCTAAAAGATTGGTGAATTTGTTGGGGAACCACTTAGGTAAAATTTTAGCCTATCCATTTTTAAGGTCAATCTAGGCCTTCCATCACAGAGTCATAAATATTCAAATTTGTGTAAACATTCAATCACCTCATTGAATAGAAGACTCCGCTAGGATAAACAAATTTTATTCAACCTTCTTGCTTATGAAGAAGTAGGTGGCGACTCTGTCAAAACTTTATGACTAATAAGCTAAACATCAAATCAAAAATATTAGATCATAGACATCAACGAATTACCATATCACCCAAAATGGATGGTAGAAGATCATTTCACAAAGGAATTCCAAACAAAAACAATGGTAGGTGGATAGAAAAACATGGATCCCCCCTTCAAAGGTTGGCACAAATAAAAATGAAATAGTATCAAATTAGTTAGATATTAGATGCAGTGATAAAGGGAACACATCGAAGCAACCCTTCACGGTTACTCCCTTCCACAGTGATGAAGGATTCCAACTAATTCCATCTGAGTAGAACAACTTGACTAATATTGTTCTCCATTTTAAGCCTAGTTCTCAAAGAATGGATGAGCTCCATGCAAATTGGGAATCTGAAAACATTAGAAGACAAGAGGAATATGCTTATAGAGAAAATGAAGAAATACAATATGGAATAGTGGATCACTCTACCCCTGCCAAAAACCTTGATGATCATACTACCATAGTCAATATGAACAATCATGAGTTAGAGGAAGATGTAGAAAGAATCAAGGAAAAAATTAGGAGACAACAATTAATAAAATAAAGAGAAGAGTTAACTCAACAATTGCTTCAGATCAAGGTCCATCCATCAGCAAAAGGACCAAAATATATACCTCCCCATAAGTAGGGAGGGATACCAAGCCCACCAATTCACAGGGATAATCTCAGAATACAGGGGTTCCAAGCTCTTCAAAAGAACCTTACAATACAACCAGGAATCCAAACCATTATGTGCACCATAATGTCATACCACAAATCTCACAATCATTGAATACTAGCACCATTTCACAATCCATGAACAATGCTTACCCACCTCTTGGCCAACAATATGTCCCATCCCACCAAAATTATGTACCTCATCCAAATATGTATAGCAATGTACTCCCACCAAAATATCCATCAAAATGTGCAATAACCACAACACAGGTTTCAATACTATCCCAACTAGCCTAACCAAAATCCCTACTCACAAGAACTCCCAAATGTAAATGTGTATAGAAAAATGGACTTATCTAGAAATCCAACATGCATGAACCCAATTAGTAGTGATCTAAGGAATACAGTCCCTAAGTTCTCAGGGAACAATGCAATCACAGTTGAGGAACACATAAGAAATTTTAATGCATTCGTGCAAGACCTTGGTATAGAATATGAAGTACTCATGAGGCTATTTATGATGTCCATGAATGAAGAAGCGAAAAATTGGTTTAACACCTTGCCTAATGCCTCAATTACTTCCTCAAAAAAAATTAAGAATCAATTCATAGAACAATATGGAAATCATTTTTCCCCTGATTTTTGCTTACATGAATTAATGAGTATCCAAAAACATCATAACAAATCTGTTTTTTATTTTAATAAAAAAATTTCCAAAATAAACAACAAAATACCACATGGCTCTAAACTAACTGACTCTGCAGCTCTGTCCATCTATTTAAAAGAATTTGACCCAAAAACTAGATATGGGCTTAGAAACAAATTTCTAAATACCATGGCAGAAGCCTAGAAAGCTGCTATAAATATTGAGAATAGTAGAAAAGCCATGGGCATGACTAGTAAGAGAGACAATATTAGAATCCCACAAAATCCCAACAACTACCAAAGTAGGCAAGAAAACCAATATAGGAATGATAGACCAAGATTACATGACATGCCATATAACACCAACTGGAAGGATGGGAGGCCAGTTGATAACAATCATAAACAAAACTAGAAAGATACCCTAGATCCTTTGAAAAAACATGGAGCACACATGGTGGAAAATAAACCATGGTGTTTGGCATGTGATAGGCCCCATGCACCAAAATAATACATAGTGGCTCAAACCTTAAAAGAGAATGAATGGTCCCAAGAATAGAATAGGAATGATCATACCATAAATATGTTGGGATTGGGCCCTCATCAAACTAATGATGGATACTCATCTTCTAAGGAAGGGTGTGAGTATGATGTGATTAATTAGAGGTACAATGTTAATTTGGGACTAGAAATGTTCTTTGACCCAGAAGAGGATAAATAAGAAACCGCCTATGCATATCATACAACACCAGAGTTCCAATTGAGAAAAAAACAACAAAAGAAGGAAACAAGGCCATTACAGCAAAATTTGTGGCAGCAGCTAAAAGGAGTGGTTACAATTTGAGAAGTAGACCCATAGATGCAGGGAAAGGGACACCTAGGATCCTATTTGTAAAAGAACAAAAGCACCGAGAGAATGCCTCAAATGAACACAGGAAAGATGAGATGGGAAAACCTCAAAAAAGCACACCAAAAGAGGCCATAAATGTTGAATCAAAGAAAGTTCGAGATAATGTTAAAAATTAAACTGAAGGTAAAAGGAATGCCAATATAGAGAAGATAAGTAGGGAATCATTGCCCCCTCATTTGATATTTCCCAATTATTAACCCAAATCAAGATGATGGTGCCATTAATGAAGATGATGAAGATAAATTAATACAGGGATACTGCCCTCAAGTTAATCTCCAACACATCCCACAAACAACAGAATCAGAACAAGGACAAGAATAATAAGGTTAACACTGTGGAACAAGAAACCACAAAACACCAGAGGTTTACTTGGGTGACACTCTTACAATGAATCCCTCTCAAGTGGATCCATTCTACACCACCCTATTGATCAATAAAAAGCTGGTAAAAAATTGCATGATTGACTCAGGGGCAACAATCAACATCATGCCTACGGTTGCCATGAAAGAACTAGGCTTGCGGGTAAACACTACCTATGGAAAATGATATTCCATGGATAACAAGTTAGTCCCAGTAGTTGGAGTGATATGGGACATAGAACTAAAACTAGCATCATATCTTGAGGCAACATATAAAATAGATATCACTGTGGTGGATACTCCTCCTTATTATGGAATGTTATTATCTAGACAATCGACTGTAGCAGTAGATGAAAATGTCTAATTAGGCCTATCATATACCACCATACCAGTGAATGGAAGAGAATCCAAGCTCTATAGAGAATCCATATTAGAACATGTCATACCAAATTTTGATCCTAACTAGATAAACTATTTTTGTGATGTAGATCTTGGGAATTTTAGGATAAAAAAATCACAACCAAAACTACAAAACACAGAACAAATCAGTAGAGAAGCTCAACATGATGGTACTAGTATATGGTAGATGTATTTTGATGGGGAATGCAATAAAAATGGAAATGGAGCTGGGATAGTGTTTATTTCACCCTTTGGAAAGAAATTCAAATATTCATTCTTGCTGACATTTGAATGTACCAAATATAGCTAAATATGAAGCATTGTTGCTAGGTTTGAACATTGCTACAAGACATGGATTAAGTTGTTGGAAGTTTATGGAGATTTTGACTTGATTGTCTCTCAAATCAGAGACAAGTACCTATCAAAAAACAAGAGATTAAAACAATATAGAAATGCAGTATGGAACTCCATTGAACTATTTGATGCATTCTCAATAGACTAGATTGGAAAGTCTAAGAAAAAATGGCAGATTTCTTAGCTAGCATGGCTCTCAAACAAGATGATATTACATTATCAAGAATCATTAAAGTTGAATTCAAAATAATACCTGCTATCCTAGATAATATATGCAATGGGCAGGTGTTCAATGATGATGAAGATCTAATTAAATTACTCCACTGTATTGATCAATATGAGCCTCAAGAGATAGACTTCAATGCATTTGTAGAGGAGGTAGATGGAAAAGAAACAGTCTTTGGGCAGGAAGTGGTATAGCTCAAAATTGACAAGATCCCAAAAGGACTTGTGGCATTATAAAGAGTATTTTATGGACATGACAGGTTCAATCTAAAGCCTACGCCTGTTAAACAAGAGGATGTTGAAGAAATCAACCTTGGAACAAAACTTTCCCCCAAGAAAGTCTACATCGGCAAGAGGATCAGTCCCAAAGTAAGAGAGATGCTTATAATGTTACTCCAGAAATATAAACATGTTTTTTCTTGGTGTTATGATGACCTCAAAGCATATAGAGAAGATCTCTTTCAACATGAGATTCCATTAAATCCTAGTGTTAAACCTTTCAGGAAAAAGCAATGACCCATACACCCTACTTTGGTACCAAAGATGCAGGAAGAGCTTATGAAGCTAAGGGATGGAGGCATCATCAAACCAATCAGGCATTCCTCCTAGGTATCTAACTTGGTACCCATGAGAAAGAAGAATGGAGATATAAGACTTTGTGTAGACTTTAGAAATCTAAACATGGCATCACTTAAAGACAACTACCCTTTACTAAACATGGAGGAAATGTTACAAAGAGTGAATGGATGTGAGCTTTCATCCGTGATGGACAATTTCTTAGGATATAGTCAAGTAAAAGTCAAGGAGTCATAGCAATAAAAAATTTCTTTCACCATGCCTTGGGGAACATATATCTATGTAAGAATGCCTTTTGGTCTTACCAATGTTGGAGCAACATTCCAAAGGGACATGGATGTGGATTTTTCATACTTGATCAATTGAATAATGGTAGTATATCAAGATGAATTGATAACATATTCTAAGAAGGCTGAAGAGCATTATGCACATTTGGAAAAGATCTTTATCAGAGCACTAGAATATAACATATCCCTAAACCCAAAAAAGTGTCATTTTACTGTCACAGAGAGAAAATTATTAGAGAACATTATCTCAAAGGATGGAGTATGAATTGACCCAGAAAGGGTGGAAGCTATTGAAAAAATCCCCATCCCTAAGACTGTGAAGGCTATTCAGTCCTTCTTTGGAAAAATAAACTTTGTCTAGAGATTTATTTCAAACTTTGCAAAAATTCTGAAACCAATCTCCAAGATGCTAAAAAAGGGTGTAGGAATTGATTGGATAAAGGAAACCATTGATGCTTTTGTTTCAATTAAAAGAGCTATCAAAGACGCAGTTGTACTAAAATCCCCAAAATTTGACAAAACCCTTCTAGATATTCTCCTGCACATCATTCCACGCCATAGTAGTCATGATGTTACAAAAGAACAATGATGGATATGAACATCCAATTTCATTTTTTAGTAAGTCATTACAAGGAGTAGAGTTGAAGTATGACATCACTGAGAAGCAGGCTTATTCCCTAGTAAAATTAGTTAAGGCATTTAGGCCTTATTTGGTGGGGGAAGAAGTCATTTCTTATGTACCAAATGCTACAGTAAAAGATGTTTTTTCATAGACAGAGGTGACTAGAAGAAGGTGTTGTTGGATAAACCATATCCAAGAATTCAACATATTTGCACTATAGAAGGGGAAGAAGCTTGGGTATCAAGCATAGAAAACACAAAATGGTACATGGACATTGCATACTACCTTAAAAACATGAAATTTCTAGAAGGATTGAATGACAATCAGAGGAGAACATTGAAACTTCACACATCAAGATATATCTTCATGAATGGAGATTTGTATTGGAAAAACATAGATGGTGTGTTGTTGTTATGCCTAGATGAAACAAAAGCAAAATATGTCATGAAGGAAATGCATGATGGTGTATGTGGAGGACAGTTTTTAGCAAAAACTATAGCACACAAGATAAGAGTTGTTTATTATTTTCCTAGGGTTTTCAATGATGCATATAGTTATGTAAGAAAGTGTGAAGCATGTTGAAGATTCTCTAGTAAACTAAAATATCAAGGAGAATTTCCATTAATACCTATGCAAATGGAAGCCCCATTCCATCAATGGGGAATAGATTTTATAGGTGAGATTGAAGATAAATCTAGCGATGGGCATAAGTGGATCCTAGTAGCTATTGACTACTTCACAAAATGGATAGAAGCCATACCAACAAAGTAGGCTACTAGTAAGGTTGTAATAAATTTCCTATTGGTGAATATCATCACCAAATTTGGAGTGCCTTTAAGGTTGATAACAGACAATGGTATGTGTTTTAGATCATAGGAATTCAAAAGGTTCTATGAATCATATGGTATAATAGTTTCATATGCTTCCCCATATCACCCCCAAGCGAACGGACAGGCTAAGTCTAACAATAAGATTATTATAAAGATAATCAAGAAGATGTTGGACACTAATAAAAGGTGTGGGACTCTAAACTGAGATTAGTATTTTGGGAAAATAGGATCACAATAAAAAGGCTACCAAAAAATCTCCCTTTGAACTAGTATATGGGACCCACACAAGGATTCCTTTACAAAACCTTTTACCAATATACAAGTTTATATTATAGGAGGACTTAGACATCTCATAACCCATGGAGGATAGAATGGAATAGTTGGAAGAATTGGATGAAGTTATGCATCTAGCACAAGAGCACAATCAAAAATTACAGTCACAGATGAAGTACATATTTGATAGGAGAGCTTAAGAAATAAAGTTTCAAATAAGGGATATGGTTCTCATGTGGAATGCTAGGGGACAAGAGAAAGGAAAACATGGTAAATTTGAGACCTTATGGCTTGGACCATTTATTATCACTAATAAGTGTGGGGAAGACTTATACTATTTAAAAAAAATGGGAGAAAGCCATGATTTTCTAGTGCATGGATAATTCTTGAAGCATTTCTTTTCTTAAAAGAAATTATATTCCATGCACAATATTTTTAGGAACCCTTTTCTTTTTTTCTTTTATCACCTAACCCATGGTCTACATCCCATAGTAGCTCTAAATTCTTGCAATGACCTCACAACCATTCATCCCCAATCAGAGCCACTGTTGGAACCAAAATTCAACCCACAAAAAATTCATCAATCTTATCTACCTCAGTGTGACCATCCTATTTTACACCATATGCATCCATCCTCAAAACCATCATTTATGTATAAATAAAATTGCAATATTTATAACTATAGTCCCCCTAACCTATTCCAATAAAAAATATTATCATTCAAAATCACCCTCCCCATAGTCGCTACCTTAAGTCCACTACTAGGAACCCATTTTTCCAGAACAATGTCATTTCAAGGAGAGTTTCATTGCAGTCCCCCTGACAAATCATTAAAAAAGCTAACACAAAATATCGGTGAGACCACTATGCTTTGAAGTGACATATTCAGATGTCTCTCTTACAGCTCGAAAAGCAATAATTCAAAGAGACCAGGGTATCTTAGAGCGAAAAGTCATCTTGTCTCCCCAACAAATTATAGTACAGAGAAACATTGATATTCTAAGGATTTTTGATCATTTTGGCATGCAGGAAATAGAAAAACAACTCTCACACATCAAATATTATCATATAATAAATGATGGACAACTGGCGAATTCGAGGCTAGGAAAATACAGTAGTGATTTCAAAGAGACATCAATTCATCAGGCTAAGAAAAGAAGAAGTCTCTTCAACACCGCGAAAATGGATGAGACTAAAATATCGAGGAGACAAGAACGCAAAAATTAGGAAATACTTTTGAGGAGACTATGGGACATCGAAGAAAGGTGATGGAAAGTCTCTTCAAAACTCCAAAATAAAAAGTGAAAAACAAAAGACATCGGAGAGAGGGGCCTATATCAGGAAGATATAACTAAAAGCCTCTCTGAAGCACTGATAAACAAAAGAGTATTGGTATGTCGAAGAGACATAGGCATATCAAAGGGAGATGGTCACAGGTCTCACTGAAATCTCGATAATAAAGATGGAAAGAAGGAAAAGTAGTGGAAACCTGAGGTATAGTTGTCAGAAAGAATTTATGATGTCGAAGAGAAACACTCAAATGTCTCTTTGAAACTCTAAAAAGGAATCAAAGGTGAAAACATGTTGGAAGGAGAACAATATATTGGTGACAGTATAATCAAAGTCTCTTCAATGTAATGAAGTGATTTCTCACCCGGTTGACATGACTAGTAAGGCTTTCAAAGAGATAATTGAAATTAATGGTATGGTTGATTAGAAAGCTGGCACAAGTGTCATTTATGAACCAGAGTTGATGGAAGCGAGCCAAATCTTGCTCATAAGATCTTGAAATCTCAATGAATTGTAGCTGACAATTGAAGACACAGGTGTTGTGTGGTCTCACAACACACCCCAAGATTGTAAGACTTAGGGACCCAAGTGAAAAAATTTAACTCTTATGGCAAGAGCTAGCAAGTTGAAAAGATCACTGAAAGTGAAGAGCAAAGAGAATTTTTTAATAAAAGAGTACTTCTTAATGTAGTGTTCTAGGTCCAGGATATCGGGAACCAGGAAAGTTTGAAAAGATTAAAAAGGTAATGCGAATGTAAGAAGAATGTTTTAGTCTAGTAAGTTGAGGTCTTGTAAGATGGAAGTTCTGGTAAAATCGAAGTCTAGGAATGTTCATGGGTAAATTCGAGTACTGGGTACCAGGTACTAGGTAGCAATGTAAAATGAAGTTTTGAAATCTTATGGTTATCTAATGAGTCTGATAGCTCAGTTATTCGGTATATAGAAGATAATCATGCAGGAATATTTGCTATGCTAGAAAGCATGTTATTTATGAGAAATTTATGTGATAACAATTGAATAATGGTTTTATTTATATGAGATGTTTATAATTTATTTTTTAAAGGGATTTAACGAGTGGAATTTGTGATTGCAAGAGATGCAGAGTTTGGGTATGGATGGTTAAACAAATAAAATTTGCAGACAAATCCAATGGTGTTACCAAGTTCAACAATACACTTTGAAAGCTCATGTTGGGATAGAGTTTGTTATGAAGATACACCAAATACTAGGGAACTGAAACTCTAGAGTTTAGGCATGCAGAAAAAGAGTGTATCCATTTCAAGGATCAATCATTCCTGGAATGTTCAAATCGAGGAGGAACCTGAATGTAGGAACAAAAATTCCACCTAATCATTCTGAATGTATGGGACGTTCTTACATTTTGTTTGAGCAGATTTGTTTGGTTCCAAGAAGGAACCCTGAAAAATAAAAGATTAAAGCCCGAAGTGCTTCAACGTGTGATTGGAGTTGACCTTTGTTGACTTCAATTACAATTCTCTTACTAGTCACTATATTCCACGTGCCTTGATGTGATTCATCCCTTGGATTTCCTCTCATGTATTTGTCTTATCCTATTTGTGCCTTACTTCTATAAAAGGTCAGAGGATCTTTCTTTTTAAGTTAAGTTCAGAATTTATGGATTCTGGAAGAGCCAAAACTTCTCTAAGTTTTTTTCTTTTTTCTTGTTTTTTGAATCATTCGGGTCTAAAATTTTGTATGCATGGAGATATTAATTAATATTGAAGCCAATTTGATAGCTACCTATATCATGAATCTTTGTAGCTAGTTTTGTTAGTTTAGCTGAACAAGACTATGTGCTAGGCCATTTAAGGGTGCAAGCAAAACCTACTCGGTGTCTAGACTAAACCCTTCTCTTTAAAAGCTCACATCATTTTATATGTAGCTATGAATAATTCTGGTGAAGTATAAAGCAGTTTTCTTCAATTTGGTTAATTCTTTGGGGCATGCGTGGAGAATAACCAGGAGAAATTTTAATTTTTAATATTTTTTATGTTTTCTTTTAGAATAGATGTTTAAATTCTAGAAAAAAAATCAAAAAATAGATGAATGAATGGAAATTTATTGAAAATATTTCGTTTCATATGAAATTTTTTAATGCTTAAAGCTAAATCTACTTAAGTGATAGCAATTTTTTTTATATTCATGAAATATTATTTCAAATCTTTTCATTTCATGATATTATTTTGTGATCTAACTAAAATCCAGCATCTAATACATATGATTTCAAACAACCATATTCCCTTTGAGATTAATAGTGATATCACATCATACCCTAAAGTGAGCCTAGTACTATCAAGACCTAACTACCAGAGACTTGGGATTGAACTAAGGAAACCTTTTCCCTATCATACGGATCCCATAGGGTTGTCTTTGGTTAAGTCTTTCAAGAAGGATAGGCTCTTCATAGTTTTTTTGTGAAGAATTTATTCACCCTGTTGCTATGAGTAACATCGCCATCAACAGGAATTGGCGCTAGGAGGGTGTATTTTGAATTTTGTATTAGTCCTAATTTCAAGGAAAAATCTTGTAAAGTGAATGTTGAGTGCAAGCTGGTGCTTCAATATGGAAGTTGAGAAACTTTGGAAAAAATTGAACCAAAGATTACATCCTTTGAGTTTATTCACCTTCGGTAGAGTCATTGAGTGTAGAATTAATGATACAACTAATCACAGTGAACTTGATTGTGAAATTTTTTTAACTATGGTAAGTTGGCCATGTGTAAAGTGATTTTGATAATAGAAGAAATTCTAATTGCTAGAAGAAAGGGATTATTAACGAGAAATGCATGCAACCCTAGTGGAATCAAAAATATTAAAAAATTAACCAATACATCAAAACGGTTTGATAACTACAATTATTATAAAGAAAATCCAAACATTTTGCAGGAAATTAAGCAAGAATGCCAAGATTTAGAAACATCACATCAAAAATGAGGAAACGATATTGATGAGTCATCATTCTCCTTATACGTGGAAAATGCAAATGAAGAAAAGGAGCAGTAAAATCGAGTAGGAGACGCGTGTATTTTGCTCCAAGTTGAAAATTCACAAGTTAAAAAAAGGAAATTTTCCTGATTTTATGCAAGATACAAAGTACCAAACTTTTACTTTTTCTCTCTCTAATAATTGTTGGACTCAAGGAACACTGAGAGGGGGGGTGAATTAGTGTTCAGCAAATTAGACTTTCAATTCAGATCTTAAACCATTTACAGCACATAAACAGAAATAAAGATGCAAACACAAGAAAAAGATGATCAAAACACCATAACACCAATATTTTTACATGGAAACCCTGTTAGGGGAAAAACCATGGTGCAGATTAATCCACAATTTATACTTTGTTAAAAGTATGAATAAAAGGGAATGCACTTGCATTTAGGCACACTACCTAGAGCTCACTACTCAAAATAAGGAAGGCTCATTGCCTTACAAAATTTTTGTGATTAAAACAAAAATTGAACTAAGAAGATAGCATCTACAAATGCCTTGATTCAGTTTCAATGAAGCACATAAAATAGATTCTGAACCTTCTGGCTGATCCTGCAACTCACTCTGCTCTGCTCTGCCTTAATTCACAATAATCTTCTTCTACTCAAGAAAAATTAACTCAACTGATCTTCTAATGTATTCTCATACATTTGTTATGCTCTTTTCGCACATTCACACCTTCTCACCACTTCATCCTCTCTTCAAAAATGAATTACCAATCTCATATATATATATATATATATATATATATATATATATATATATCTACTAGCAAAGATTTTAATCACTTAAGTCAGCTTCAACAAAACATGAAATAATCTCCAACAGCCGGCTCAAATCATGAGCAATCTTTAATTTGCACCCACACAAGTTGGCTAAGACATAGCTGGGACCCAAAACAATATTCTCAAACTTAGAAATAATTAAACAACTACTCCTTATACATCTATGACATGCTACATTCATTGAGTCGGCCACAATGAGCAAATAAACAAAAAATCATTCTACCGAATCTCCTAATTTCTGCAACACCACAAAACTTACCAGTAACATACATGATTAAAAAACTTTCTTGGGGATCCACAACACAAAATGATGATCCAGTGAAGCATACAGATCAACTAACTGACCAGATACCCTGTTCTTCATGCTTTCTGCCAGTAACACAATGTCTTCTACATTTCTTGCTAGTATAAGTAGATCCTGATCTATGAACTGAGATAATGACTTTAGTTGCCATCAATGACAACACTAGAATCCATAAACAATCTCCCCAAGCCATATTCCAACAATCTCCCCATTTGGCATTGATGGCAACACTTAGTGAAAAATAACTAAGTGTCGGAACCAAAACTCAAAATTTCAAAACACAAAAAAACACTGCTCCCCATAGAATGTCAAGACATTTTTCACTTCTCTCCTCCCCCTTTGACATCAATGACAAAACTTTATTTCTTACTCTCCTTTTTCTAAGATTTACACTGCACTCTCTCACCCTTTATTGATGCAAAAATTGATCAAAATTTGAGAAATTACAATTGTTGCACAAATTAGAAAATTATTTTATACTTATCCTTTATCTCCAGAAGAAATTTATTCCAAGCATCTACTACAATCCCAATAATTATTACAAACTGTTGTTTTCTGATGTTTGGTTGATGATCTGAATGAGGGATTCTGGAATTGTAATCGCTTCTTCCAACTT
Source organism: Sequoia sempervirens (assembly GCA_007258455.2). NCBI lineage: Eukaryota > Viridiplantae > Streptophyta > Pinopsida > Cupressales > Cupressaceae > Sequoia > Sequoia sempervirens. Next base: position 26,911 of record VDFB02348115.1, on the reverse strand, counting down.
CTCTCCTTTCTTCAGAATCTCAATTTTCTACTCCATTCTGAATTTAATTAGATACTTCACTTTCCAGAAAGTGTCCATAAAAGTGTTTCTGGAAAAGTGAACCTTTACATGCTCAGCCTACAACTCATGAGTCTTTTTCTTGACTGGTCCATCCTGGTCCTAAAACATATTGTAATCCTGACCAATTCTAATCAACTCACTCTCAATTTGCTCCAACTTATCCTTGTATTTACCAACCACATGAGGCCATCGAAGATAATAATTGTAGACCTTATTTTTTGAGTCAATGCATTTCCTTAACACATTCATTTTCTTTTTCAATTTAGCGAGAGATAGCCTAAACTGCTCCTTCAGATGTAGAATTAATGCTTCCTCTTTCTTGTCTAGAGGCACAGAAGTCATAGCCTCCCTAATACATTCAATCAATTCTTCTAGAAGTACATTCTGCAAACTTTCCAATTCAATGTTGTTGTGCAAAAAGTATTTTCCTAGAGTGTTCTCAATGAAGTCTTGTTCATATGATGGTCCATTTAACCATATGTCAGCAATCTTTTGCATTCCATCTTCCTCCTGAACAATTTTCAATACCTTGTTTTGAATAAAGCACCTTCTTCATTGCTTTCTTCTACTATCATCACATTTGGTTCAATTGATTCTAGTTCATCTCTTGGAGTGTAATCATCAAAATCTTCATCTGGTATATCCACAATTACTTTCTCTTTTCCTTTTTCTTCAATTCTTGGAGATTTGTGTGCTGGAAGAATGTCATCAGCAAACTCTAGAGCCCTTTTCTGCTTCTTCTCCACCTTACCGGAAGAGGACCCAACTTCAACTGCTCTTATCGGAAGAGAGATTCCAACTATTCCAAACTTTCCCAACAACTCTCTCAAGAAATTTTCATGAACTTGCTCACAATTTTCCAGAGTATTGAAATGTTTAGAAATTTTCTTACAAACGGGTTCATTTTCCTTCCATACCACATTATCATTCTGCAAGCAATTCATAAAATACATCATAATGCATATAACTAGGGTACCAAACCTAGAGGGGTAATCTGCATCCTTCGTCAATTGCACATTTTCCATCAATTAATCCTTCAGCAATCCACACAGATCAAAGTCTTCATCTTCCATTATCATTTTGTGCAAAATGTAAATTGCGCCTATCGAGGTTGATCCTTCCTTGTTTCTGAAGAAAATTTTATATGAAATTTTGTGTGCAATGTACCTCGTTACTAGATCTTTTATTTTTGAAATTAATAGAGCCCTTTGATCTCCTTTTACTCTAATTAGGGTTTTGACCACTTGATTTTGAATTGACTTCTTTTTTGGAACATCTCTAATATTGCATAATCCTGTTAGATTTTTTATCACCTCTTTTTAAATTTGATAGGGTTTATCCAGAGTAAAGATATCATTATCCAATCTGTTCAAAATAAACCTAACCACTTCCGCGTTAACGAAATAAGGAAACTCATTCCAGATGTCCAAATTCTTATGTTTTGCACCTTCAAGCCACTTCAATTTACCGACTTGCAACAAATTTCTTACATCCCTTATCTTCCTACTACTATATTCATCCAAAGTCGTTGTTCCTTTGATTTGCTTCATTTTAATTTCCATACCGAACAAGGTTTTCTACCGAGCACAAAATTTTGAAATTCTACAAGTAACTAAAATACCTGAAGAATTTGTTGTTGAATTTCCTTTACTCCTTTGAAATTTCACTGCAGAGGCTCTCCTTTTGTTCTTCTTCAATGCAAGGTGACAAATGAGGGTTCCAAATACCCTTTTATGTCTTCGCGCACCTAACCTTTTTAGCTACATTAAATGCTTTGTGTTGGATGTTGTGGATATGATTGTTGATATGTGGTTGTCGTTGATGTCAACACCATTAGCACTTGGTGTATTAAAGACTGTATATGTCAAGGATATTGAGAAAATTGTAAAAGAAAGTATTCTAGGTTCCCAGTGGAACTGTGCAGGTCATGAAGGTGTCTTGTTTTTTACGTTGAATATTAGTTAGTTTGGATTAAAGGATTTATTATTGAGTGTATCTAGATCATCTACCGGAAATTTTAGAGGTTCGCATGAAGTTTTGATTTTGTTGTGGTCTGATAGTGTTTTTGTGGTCTCTATCAGTGTTCCTGAATGAAGATTGTGTGATTTTGTTAATCTCAGATGTTGTGGATGCTTCTCTTTTGTTTCTTGGTCTTCTCTAATGTCTCTAGATCATTATCTATCTTTGTGGTATGTCCACATTATTCAGAGAGCTCGTGGTTGAAAATATTTCTTGCGCATGTTCAGGTTTTTCTTGTTCTTGGCCAACATGTTGGTGGTAGCATGTTGTGGATCTTTGTGGTGAAATTCATTAAAATATTTTTTTGTTGGAGAAGTTAATTTGGGTCTCCACTATGTTGTGGCCGACCTTGGTGGATTCACATTAAAAAATTTATTTGTAAATTTGGGCCAACATTGAAAATATGTTTTATTTTCCTAGCCGACTAAGTTGTGATGAAATCTCATATAGCGGATATATATGTGTGATTGTTTCATCGGTGTAGTGTTTGTAAAAGGTGCTCGGTGTGCCCCTATGTGTGAATATCATTTGATTGTAGAGCAGAGTGTGAAGAAGATTGAGCGAAGTGTGAAGAAGGTTTTCTAAGCTTAATTGAAATTATAATTAGGCTTGTGCAGAAGCTATTTTATCAGTTCGTACCCTTTGGATTTTAATCTTATTTTGTATTGTTGGGCAGTGAGTCCCTTTTGTATTTGAGTAGTGAGCTTTAGGCAATGTGTCTGAATGCATGTGCATTCCCCTTATTATTTCTCATTATACTTTTAATAGGGTATAATCTTGTGAACTAACATCCACCATGGTTTTTCCCCTAATAGGGTTTCCACGCAAAAAAATCTTGGTGTTATCTGTCTCTCTAATGTGTTAGTTGTCTGTGGTTAATTGTTTATTCATCAAATCTATGATTAAGTTAAGTTAAGTTAGAAAAGTTTAAGTTTCTATCACAACTGATTCAACCCCCCCTCTCAGTTATGTGTCCTTGTTTTTCCAACAATTGGTATCAGAGCAGGTTCCTCTGAAGAAGTCTAAAAGCTTGAGGTGATCCGACATGGAAACATTCAAGAAGGACAGTTTGAGATTTGATGGCACTAACTACTCACTATAGAAAGTTAGGATGCAATGTCATCTAAGATGTATTGGTGAAGCTTTCTGGAAGATTACAAAAGATCCATATGTTATTCCTTGGAATGGTCCCTCTACTGTAGATGGGATCAAAGATGCTGAAAATAATATTAGGGATATTGAAGCTCTAGTGAGTGCTTGTATAGATTCAGAGATGAATAATGTGATAGGATTGTAGATAGCTCAAGAGATTTGGATGAATCTAGAAACCTTCTATGAAGGAGATGCACACGTGAAGATGGCTAAGCTATAGAGTTTCAAAGGCAAGTATGAGAATTTGAAAATGGGTGAAGATGAAAATATTACTTCTTTTATGCAAAGAGTGGATGAGATAGTGATGGGTATTAGATGTGTCGATGTTTTTGTGGATGTGGATGAAATTGTGGCTAAGATACTCAAATCCTTTCCTCCCTCCTACAAAGTGAAAGCTCGTGCTATTGAAGAAATCAGATCAGTAACAAAGATATCAAGAGATGTGTTGGTTGGAAAGCTTGCTGCTTTTGAAATAAGTGAATTCGATGAATCTACACCAAATACTAAATTTGCATTCAAGGCTACTATATCCAGAAGAAGCAGGAAAAGATATAGTCTAGGAGAGTGTTCTAGAAAGGTATCCAAGTATGATGAAGAACTGAAACAGCTTGAAGATAAAGAAAGAGAGGTAGAAGAATTGGAATCATTGATTGCAAATAAAGAAGGCAGAGGAAAAGGTAATTATGAAGATGTATTGCCTATTAAATGTGTTTCTTGCAATAAAATAGGTCATTTTGCATCAAGGTTTCCTAAAAGAGTTCCTAGATCTAAGCCTAAAAAATATAGATTCCAAAAGAGATGTTACTTTGTTGAAGAAGCAGTGACTAATGCTGAGTTTGATAAAGATAATGGAAATGAAGATGAATGGGTTTTCATTGCTACCATTGAAGATAATCTTGTGGCTACTAAATTTTCTAAAGATGAAAAGGCTCTTGCAGCCCTAGTTGAATAAAAAGATGAGTGGTACATTGATAGTGGATGCTCACATCTTATGACGGGCGATAAAAGAAAATTTTTGAGTCTAGAGAAGTGTGACGGTGGGGTTGTAATATTTGGAGATAATAATGTTGGTGTGATTCGTGGTAGAGGATCTATTTGTCTTGGTGGTAAGGATAACATTGATAATGTCCTTTATGTTGAAGGCTTGAAACACAACTTGTTGAGTGTTGGATAGATGGTGCATAAGGGCTATGATCTTCAGTTCAAAAATGGAAGATGCAAGATATACGGAAGTTCTGGAAATATGATTACTAAAGGTAAACAGACAAAAGGTAATATCTTTCACCTGAATACTACTAGAGGGAGTTGTTTAATTACTCAAGTAGATGATAGTTGGTTGTGGCATAGGAGGTTGTGTCATGTAAATTTTGACAACATTATCAAGATAATTTCTACTCAAGCAGTAAGAGATCTACCTAAATTAGTGAAGCCTGCTAACATAATCTACAAGTAATGTCAGATGGGTAAACAAACTAGAGTCTTTTTTTAGAGAAAATAGTTTCATTCAAAAAAATTGTTGGTGATGCTACATATTGACCTTTTTGGTCCCTCCAGAGTCAGAAGTACTCATGGAGAAAGGTACTTTATGGTCATTATTGATGATTACTCTAGAATGATATGGGTTTCTTTCTTAAGAGAAAAATGTGAAGCATTGGAAAAGTTCAAAAGTTTTAAGACTATGGTAGAGAATGAGAAAGTTTTGAAAATCAAGTGCATGAGATCTGACAGAGGTGGTGAGTTCACCTACAGAGAGTTTAACTCTTTTTGTGAAGAGAATGGAATTAGAAGACAGTTATCTGTTCCCCGAACCCCTCAACAGAATGGAGTTGCAAAGAGAAAGAATAGAATAATTTTGGATGCTACCAGAACAATGATGATGGAAGGAAATTTGTCTCAAATGTACTGGAGTGAAGCAATAAGTACTGTTGTGTATACTTTGAATTGGGTAAATGTTAATGGTAATTCTAGTAAGACCCCTTTTGAGTTATGGTTTGGTTACAAGCCTACTATTAAAAATTTCAAGATCTTTGGAAGCAAGTGTTATATCAAAAGAGATGATGATATTGGCAAGTTTGATGTAAGAAGCAATGAAGGTATTTTCCTAGGCTATTCCACTAAAAGCAAGGCTTACCGATGCTATAACAAAAGACTGAGAAAGATGGTTGAAAGTGCAAATGTCAGAGTTGATGAGGACTCTATCAAATCATCCAAATATTGTGGTTATGATTCAGATGAAGACAATACTAGCAAAGGGAAGAATTCTCAAACAAAGAATCTACTTCAGATTATTCCATATGTTCTGGTAAAGCAACCTCAATTTGTTTCGGTAAATCAAGTCAATCAGGAAACACAGACAAGTGGAAGTGTAGAAGAAAGATCAGAAGAATTAGAAGTTCAAGAATGTCCCAAAACTCCAAGGTATGTAAAGCTAAATCATTCTGGTAGTCAAATCATAGGAGATAAGAATAAAGGAGTGCAAACTAGAAGAAAGATTGCAGAAGAATATTGATTGATTTCCAAGATTGAACCTAAAAATGTCACTGAAGCCTGTCAAGATGAACACTAGTTAGAAGCTATGAAGGAAGAGTTGACACAGATTGAAAAGAATGACACATGGATACTGGTTCCCAAGACTAAAGAAAAAAATGTGATTGGTACTAAATGGGTGTTTAGGAACAAGCTGAATGAACAAGGTGAAGTGGTCTGGAATAAAGCAAGACTGGTATGTAAAGTGTATTCTCAAGTGGAAGGTATTGATTTTGAAGAAACATTTGCCCCTATTGCTATAATTCAAGTTGTAATGTTATTTCTTGCTTATGTTGCATACAAAAGCTATAAAGTCTATCAAATGGATGTGAAGTCAAAATTTCTGAATGGAGAACTAGAAGTATACATTGAACAGCCATATGGATTTCAGCTAACTGACAAGGAAGATATGGTATGTCGATTAAAGAAAGCTCTAGATGGACTCAAGCAAGCCCCTAGAGCCTGGTATGCTAGATTGGAAAAATATTTACTGAAGCTTGGATTCACTAAAGGTACTGTTGATAGAAACTTATACTTCAAATTAGATCATGATAAGGAGTTAATTATAGAAGTTTTTGTTGATGACATCATTTTTGGAGGAGATGAAAATCTATGTATGAATTTTTCTTATGAGATGAAGAATGAATTCGAGATGAGTATGATTGGAGAGATGAATTTCTTTCTAGGATTGCATGTTACTCAATTAGAAAAGGGGATTTTCATATCTCATTCCAAATATGTGAGAAAACTGCTAAAGAATTTTGGAATGGATGACTCAAAACCTGTTGGTGTATAACTGAAAATATGTTATACTTCTGTGAATCCTTGCATGCAATGATACTCAATAATGAGTCCTTGCAAATCAATTCACAGCTCTCTATCCGAGAAGAGCAGAGGTTGATGTTGTGGCCCTCAGATTAACCCTGTTACCCCTGCAAATACAATCTCGGAACGAGAGATTCAAAGAGGAGAAGCAAGAATGCCAATCTCCATGAATCATGTTCTTGTAATGCAACAATGAAAACTAATCTAAATGACTGTAAAATGTAATAAACCAAACTAATTTATTAAACTAATGTAATCTCAAAATCCAACTAAAAATAAGATGCTTATATAATCAAACTAATGTAATCTCAAATGATAAAATTCAAATTTGCAGCATAAGTCTGATGTAAAAATTCGTGATTCTTTCTTTTTTTTTTGAAATGAGAATGAGAGGGCTCATTTTATAGGCAAAAGTAGAATTGAAGGCAAATTCAGAAACAATGTGGGATAAATAGAAAAATAGAAACAAATCTTGATTGGAATTCTTTTTTTAGTTTATTTCCCTTTTAACTGATTTGTTTCCCTTTTTTTTTTCATCACAGATATTCTTGAGAGGATATTTCATTTATTTTATTTAATTTAAGATGATAATATCTCTTTTAATAAAATAAAATAAGATTATGTAATTTAGAAATGAATATTAATAAAATAAAATAAAATTATTTAATTAAAAATAGATTTAATTAAATAGCATCATTTTATTTAAGTAATATTAACTTCAATTAAATAACATTATTTTATTTATTAAAAGGGATTTATTTCTTTTGATTAAATAAAATTAATGAAGCATTCAAACCTTAGGGAAAATTGAAACATTTGAAATAGTTATGAATTGACTAAGAAATTTGATTTGAAAATGTGACAATCATTGATTCAAAAAGTTGATGTTGACAAATTAAATAAATGGGGCCCAAAGTCTAGGTGACCATTTTAGGTTGCATACATTTGCCCCTCTTTGACTAATGTGAGGTCGACTCTGATCACATGCAGTCAAAGAATGAAGTTGCAATGTGAGATCGATTTGGGATCACAAAACAACTCGATGTGAGGTCGAATTCGGGATCACATCTGGACAAACATAAACAAAAGGCCTTTGAACATGAGGTCGATTCGGGATCATATCCAAAGTGAGAGATAAGAATCTCAAGCAAGGTTGCCCCAAGAGAAGCAATTGATAAATTGATAAAGCTGAATCAAGGATTGAAGTTTGATAGGTACTGCCCCCTCGTGATCGAAATCGAAATGAGATAGAGGAGAAATAATAAATTGAAAATTTGATCAAATCAAACAAAAGATAAGGTTCTTGATGTAAGATGAAAAATATAAGAATCACAGAACCCAGGTAGATCAGCAAGAAAATTATGCCCTAAGGTTGAATTAGAAGAAAATAAGTGGGGTGAAATCGAATGGAAGATAGAAGTTTGGAAGAAATGGAAAGAAATGGAGAGAAGGAAGAGAATCTTCTTCAATAAAGAGGATGCATCAAAATCAATCAACTGTTTAAGACAGGGAGTTTCGATTGAGATCACGAAAGAAGATAAGGAAATGAAGAACGTGATCACAGTTGATGAAAAATCCACAAGAAAGATGAAGGAAACCCTCTCAAACCCATAATACAGCCTAAAAGTGCAAATTAACATGAAGTCTAAATAATGCAAGCTACATGAAAATGCAAAGGTGTACTTGCAATAGGGTAACATAGGTTTTTGTGTGTTCATCATTCATTAGAGAATGTAAGAGAACTTATTTTCATCATTGGGCCATTATTACCGGACATCGGACAATCACACAATCATCACTAGTCACAAACGCAACTATGAAGATATGAATGTGATTTATATCAGCGTGGAATGTGGAAAGATTCTAACATGAGCATCAAAGACATGAAGGTCAAGATGACTACAATGTTAGCTTACCCAATTTAATGTAGCAAAACCATGCTCGCATCAAGACATAAACGCCAAGATTACCATGAGAATGGTTGTGCAAAAACATTCAAGGATGATGCCATAAATCTCTTAAGTGTGTCAAGTAGACAACAAGAGATACTGAAGAGGTTCAAGACAACACCCATAAGTAGAAAGCAAATAAAAACATGCCCCATGCCCCAAGTCCTCTAGCTATGCATCACGGAGAGACTTATTAGACAAGGACACTCAATGAAAATCAATATCAGTCAACACACAAAGAAAAGATCATGGCATATCTCGAGCATTAAGTGTTGCAATTAAAAAATTTAAGTGTGTAAACTGATACTGAGTTCCAAGGATAAGGATCGAATGCTTGCAAGTAGGTAAGATTACATGACTGAACTGGATAAGTGTTGAAAAACACACGATGTCAGGGGTTGTGTTGAAAAACACAGTTGGGTTAGTGTTGAAAAACACCGTTTGCGAGGTGTCCTAAAGACAAGCATATCCAAGAGACCAAAGCTAACACAGTGATGCCCCTAGACAAAGACAAAGACCAATTCCAAACCAAGGCAATAAGGACAAGGCATGATGGAGAAAGGCTAAGTGTCGAGGATGCATGCTAAGAAATAGGGATGCAAAGGCCTCAAGTAGCGCCTGTTTCCAGGTTTTCACCACTTGGAAGAATTTTTTTTTTAGGACTTTTTATATTTTTTTTATATTTTTTTGTATTTTTGCTACCAAGGCGCCTGTTTCCAGGTTCTCACCAAGGCATTTTTTTTATTTTATTTTTTTGTATTTTCATTTTATATTTTTTTTTGTATTTTTTCAAAGATCATATTTTGAATTTTTGATTTTTTCGACAATATATCAATTTTTTTTTTGTAATTTTTCAAGATCATATATCAATTTTTGGAACTTTTTCGTGGTCATAATTATATACAAAGGGATGCCCCTGCATTTAACGGGCGCCAAGGATAGAACTTTCTGTGCAAAACATTGATAGGCTCTCAGTGGAGCTGCTCCCCTCTTCAAGAGATAGTAGATAGGCACCGTGCCAAAAGTCACAAGGATGATGTAGGGCCCGTCAATAGGTTCGGACTCTGTTCTTCCGTTTCCTGCTCGTTGGTTCTTAGGATTCTCTCGCAGGACAAGATCTCCTACTTGGAATTCTCTAGGGCGAACCTTTTGTTGAAGGCTTTGGACATCCTCTTTTGATAGACCCTCATATAGTCAAATGATGCTTTACGCTTCTCATCAAGAAGTTCTAATTCTTGCAATCTCATGGCGCGATAGTCTTCATCTGTAACTAGACCTTTGAGAGAGACCCGAAGTGATGGAATCTCAACCTCTAAAGGTAACACTGCTTTAGCGCCGTATGTGAGGGCAAAAGGAGAGCTCCCAGCCGAGTACCTAATACTGCTCTATAGGTTCACAGTACGATGCCCCAGTCTCTACTATTCTTATGAACTGTTCTATGCAAAATCTTGAGAATGGTTTTGTTTGAAGCCTCTGCCTGACCATTTCCTTGTGGGAAGTAAATGGAGGACCAATGTTGCTTTATCTTGAATCTTTGGTAGAGTTATTTAAGGTCCTTGTTTTTGAACTGACCTCCATTGTCAGTGATGATCTCAGATGGCACTCCATATCGATAGATGATATGGTTTAAAATAAATAAAGACACTGTCTTGCCTGAGGCAATAGAAAGTGGAACAATCTCTACCCATTTTGTGAAGTAGTCAGTAGCAGTGATAATGAACTTATGCCCACCTGATGAGTTGGGATGAATCTTCCCAACAAGGTCAAAGGCCCATCGCTGAAATGGCCAGTGAGATATAGAAGGAATTAGCTCCCTACCTGGAGCATGTATCAGGTGTCCATGTTTTTGACATTTTTCACAAGACTTAGCAAATGCTATTGCATCTATCTGCATCGTAGGCCAATAGTACCCTGCTCTAAGCAACCCTCTAGCCATGGAAAGACCATTAGAATGTCCTCCACATATGCCTCGGATGTCAACTAGGGCTTGATCGTGATTCCTCCTTTGGCACCTAAGAAGTGTTCCATCTAGACCCCTCCTCTACAAATCACCAGAGATGAGGGAATGGCGAGATGCGTTGTGGATAAGGTTTCTTCTTTCAAATCGGTTAAATGTATCGGGGATGATGCCATCACGAAGATATGAGTAAATAGCACCATAGCGGGAGGATTCATGATTGACAAGGGTACAAATGATATGGCTTTCAGGTGAGTCAAATATGGGATATCGTAGCTCTTCCACCAGGAATTCATATCTGGACTCATGTTCCTCTAACTGAAGAAGTAAAGCAAGGGTGGCCATAGCATCAGCTGCTTTGTTCTCAGCCCTAGGGATTTGCTGAAAGGTGACAAAAGTAAAATACCGTCTCAATGAATCAACCATTTTTTTGTTAGGTACCAACTTGTCATCTTTTGTTTGGTATTGTTCATTGACTTGGTTGATGATCAGCTGAGAATCCCCATAGATATGTAGTTCTGTGATATTCCACTCTATAGCCATTTTTAGTCCATTTGTCAAAGCCTCATACTCAGCTATGTTGTTTGTGCATGGAAAGAGTAACTTGTAAGATTTAGGAATAGTATACCCATGAGGAGAAACAAACAACACACTAGCTCCAGAACCATTTTGCATGCATGAACCATCAAAGAATAGTTTCCAGGATCTTTCAGTCATGTACATAAGATGCTCATCTGTAAAGTTGACTTGAATGGGCATATTATCTTGAATAGAAAAATTAGCCAGTTGATCTGCAATAGCTTGGCCTTTACTGCTTTATACCAATATACTCTATGCTAAATTCGTGAAAGAATCATCATCCATTTAGCAGTGTCCGCCTGAGAGCAGCTTTACCGGCGCATTTGAGAGGATCAATTTTGATAGCGAGGTGTATGGTGTACGCGGAGCATATAGTGTCGCACCTTGGAGTAGAAGCAACACTAATGCATGCTTTTTCAATACTAGTATAATTAACCTCATAAGAAACAAGAGTGCTTAATTAATATAATATATGGCCCTTTCTTTCCCTTGTTCATCTAATTGAGCCAACAATGCCCCCAGTGAAGATTCAGTAGCTGAGACATATAAAATGAGAGGTTTTCCTGGAATGGGAGGCATTAAAATGGGAGGATTTGCCAAGTATTCTTTAATTTGATCCATGCTCTTTTGGCAATCCTCATTCCAGACACATTGAACACCTTTATGCAAATTTTTGTTGAAAGGTTGTGCTCTATCTGCCAATTGTGAAATAAACCTCCTTATGGATTGAAGGTGCCCTTGAAGACTCCTCATTTGGCTAACATTTTTTTTTTGTTGAAAGGTTGTGCTCTATCTGCCAATTGTGAAATAAACCTCCTTATGGATTGAAGGCGCCCTTGAAGACTCCTCATTTGGCTAACATTTTTGGGAGGTGGCATGTTTATAATGGCTTGAACCTTTTCAGGGTCCACTTCTATTCCTTTAGTTGAAATGATGAATCCCAATAATTTGCCAGAAGTAACACCAAATGCACACTTTTTTGGTTTTAATCTTAGTTGAAATTGTTCCATGCGATCTAGAATCACTTCTAAATCAGCCAAATGTGTTCCTCTTCTCTTAGACTTAGCCAGGGTGTCATCCACATAATCTTCCATATTCTTATGCATCATGTCATGGAAGATGGTTGTCATAGCTCTTTGGTAAGTAGCTCCTGCATTTTTTAATCCAAAGGGCATGACATTCCAACAATAAGTACCCAGGGCACATGTGAATCACAGTCTTTTCTTGATCCTGGAACTCATCTTACAGTCTGGTCCTTTTGAGAAAACCATCCATCAAAGAATAGATCTCATATCCATTTGTCATGTCCACTATCATGTCTATGTTAGGAAGTGGGAAATCATCCTTTGGGCATGCGCTGTTAAGATCTCTAAAGTCTGTGCAGATTCGAATGGTTTTATCAGGTTTAGAAATAGGTACAATGTTGGAAATCCAGTCAGCATAGTCTATGGCTCTAATGAATCCTGCACCAAGGAGCTTTTCTAATTCAGCTTTCACTAAAAGAGCTATATGAGGGTGCATTTTCTCAACTTCTGTTTGACTGGTTTCACACCTGGAGCTATGGATAAATGATGCATAATGAGATTAGTGTCCAACCCTGGCATGTCTGAGTATGTCCATGCCAAGTTAATTTCCTTCTTTTGGAGGAACTCGGTATAGGCTTTCTTTTCTTCAGGTGATAAAGATTTAGCCAAGTGTACAATTTTTTGAACTTCCTCTGTGCCCAAATTAACAGCTTCTGTAGGTTCAACCAATACTGATGATCTATCCTGGAAATAGCTTGGGAGACTATCAAGTACCTCATCGTGGAATTGCCCTGCGGGAGGTTTTCACCTTTGGATCGTCTTTATTTTTACTTTTGGATGCGACACATACACATAGTGGTTTAAGCCGTGGGAGCTTTCGCCATTTCTTTTCTTTTCTTTTTATCTTGTGAGCTAAGATTACTTGATGTCGGGGTTACGTCATCATTGCTTGAGTTCCGGTGGAAGAACTCTGGGTTCAATGGCATTTAGATAGCAAGTGATCTCATAGTCATTGTGAAATGTCAAGAGTTGAGGCTCTTGGTACCGTTGAGACCAATCAATAAGGTTGGGGTGAACAAGGGGTAGGTTGATGACCGGTTCAAGATTAAGGATATAGGTGGTGTCATCTCTGGTGACTGTAGAATTGGAATCTGTCAAGTTTCCCTCTAAAGTGTCTAAATCAGAATTTATCCTAGCAAACGAAGAATCGTCTACTAATGTGACATGTGGGTTCCAATCTTCTAATCTAACACATGACTCGTCAGTTACATCAGGTTGAGAACTATAAGCATGGACAACATCCATATCCAAGTCAACTGTTGCATCTGAGAGTGAATCCCATTCAAACTCATGAGAGTCTATTTCTGAATTATTGTTGGAGCCTCGTGATGTAGAAGCCTTAAGATTTGGAAGAGGCTCCTCTCCTCTAGCAATTTTCTCAATCACAAAATTATCTGAATTATCACCATCCATTGCAGCTGGGATAGAGACATTATCCATAGTCAATCTTGCATTCATACAGTCACTATCTATTGCAAATGAGATAGGAGGACTATCAATTATTAAATCTCTTAAATCTTCCCAAAGGAGATTTGTTGAAGGTATCCAATCATCTGTTATGTCTTGTTGATTGGTCAAATCTGGTACATATTCTATGTCATCTTTACTATCCCGCCTATCAGAAATGGGGACAGTGCATTTATTGTTGTTCATAAAGCCTAGGCCAACCCGTTTCTTAGACTTACGTGCAAAAGATCATGATTGAGTGGTTCGGCTCTAGCATCTAACCTGTGACTAAGAGGGCCATATCATGGATAACCCATCTTCTTGACAAAAGTATATCCTCTCCCATAGTACTTAGGAGAGGGGGAGAAATTTTCATTGTGCTGGTATTTCTCCTCTTTGTATATCCAATCTCGAACAGCTACTTCCTCTTTTTCATCTTTTATTGGTACTGAGGATTCAACAAACTTGTCAAATATTGTCATTGCTGAAGATGATGGTTTCATCTCCTGTGAAGGCTTTCCATATGTCCTAGGGGAAACAGGCATCTTTGCAAAAGAGTCAAGTTGATACCCCCCCATGCCAAGGTCTACTGACTTAAATTTGTTTTGACAGTCTACTAAAGTTGTTTCATAATCCTCTGCTGCTCGGTTAAGAGGGACATGAACATTAGCTGAGATTGAGTTAATTGATAAGGTGTTATCCACAGTATGGAAATTCTGTTCCATTGTAAGGAGACTTAACAACTGGTGAGTAGGTGAAGCGGCTGCTTGCACGCATATCATGAATCCATGGTCTACCCGATTAAAATGTTGGCCAATACAGGGGTCCGGTATCAACAATTTGGAAACAAGATATCTTTTCAAGCCCAGATGATCGGCGGAAGGTGACCGATCCTTAGAACTTCGTTCTGCCTCATCATAGGCCTTTATGGTGATCTTCTTTCTAGTGTCGATCACTTGCTCTGAATAGCCCAAAGTTTTTAACAAATTCAAAGTACGGATATTTAACCCAGCACCCCCATCAATCAACACGCGCCTGACACGGGTTTTATGAATCATGACTTCAATGTGAAGGGCAAGATTGTGTGGATGGCTTAGGGATTTGTCATCATCTTCAGAGAAAGAAAGGTAATGTGGGCTAGTAATGTGATTCCCCATGCCTTGGAATTGGTCTATATCAATGTTGTTGGGGACATTTGATGTGCGCAAAGCGTCCTCAAGGATCTGCTTATGCCTAGGGGACAACTCTAGAAGCTCTAAGATTGAGATATGTGCTGGAGTTTTCTGTAACTGATCTACAAGATTGTAGTTTGGTTTGAGAGCAGTGGCGGACTTTATAGTGACATTCTTGGATGCCACTTACTTGGATTTGTTGGATGGACCTGAACTAGGCCCTCTGAGAATAATAGGAGCTTGACTCCTGGTAACAACATTAAGGGCTTGGGAAGATAACCTAGAATGAGGACCTCTCAGCACCACAACAGGTTGGTTGTCAAAAATAGGGGGAGAGTCATAACCATGCGGGTCTTTACTCCTTATCATATTAACACTTGGCTCCACAACTTCAAGCATGTTTATCATATTTTCTGCCGCTGTATAGGTGTAGTTGATTGCAGCTTTGCCATTCTGTGATTTAGAGGTTTCCCCCTTGTCGTAATTAGGCAAAGGTTCCTTAAAAGCCTTATGATCAGCATTGGTATTTAGGCCATCAACTTGAAGCTTTCCACTTTCTATAAAATCTTGAATGATATGTTTTTAATTTCCATGAGTTTTCCAGCGGTATGGTAAGGCCATTATAGAACTACAGTCTTGTCATCCCATAATGTGGCTTAGGATCACGGAATGTGAAATTTTGCAGGATCGAGGATGTGCCAAGTTGGTAGCAATGAGAGTTTGAGAATATCCTCATATGTGTCACCCAATTTGGTAAATTGCCGCTTCTGGTTTTTGGGCCTTTCTTGATATCTTGGTTTACTTTCTTGTTGTGGAGGTGCATTAAGCTTCATTGCTTGCACAACCTTAGTCAAATTAAGAACACTTTGATCTCTTGATTGGGAAGAATCCACAACTCCATCATTGACAATTTGTTTGTTTTTGTTCCAATTGTTGTTCTTCCCTTTATCCCTATTGTTGTGTTGACCATTGTTGGTATTATTGTTATGTCTGGTCAAAATGCCTTGTTCTTTAGAACATCCTCAATGCGGCATGCAGTTTCAATCATGGTATCAAAGGAAGTGAAGACTATCTTTTTGATCTCATATCTCATTTCAGGCACCAAATTACTAACAAGTATGTCAATCTTTTCATCCTCATGGATCGTCCTAGGATACCGAGAGCATTGTCTCCTCCACCTTTGCAAGAAGGTAACAAAGGGTTCCCCTTGATTTTGTTTCAAGTTGCATAGGTCCAACATAGTAACAGGTCTTGACAGATTATATGCGAAGTGTTGAACGAATCTATGAACAAGTTCTCTAAAATTCTTGACAGGAGTGATATTGGTAAACCATTCCATTGCTTGTCCTTTAAGACTCCTAGGGAACAACCTCATCAAATAGGAGTCATCCTGATGGAATTCAAAGCTCATAGTATAGAACTGACGCACATGGTCGTGTGGATCACCACTGCCATCATATTTATCGTATTGTGGGAATTCCACCCTCTTTGGAAAATCTTTCATACTCACACTCTTGTCGAATGGATTAGGAGAAATTGAGTCTAGTGAGAATGAGCTCTTAGGTTGCATCATTTTCTCCATCATTTGCTTCATTTGGTGGATTTCTTCCTCTTGAGAGGGATTTTTCTTTTGTATTTTGTTGTCCACATCAAAATTATAAGGGACTCTGGCACCCTTGTTGATTAGACTTTCCAAGAACTTATCTTTGTTTTGTTCCAAATACCTCTCCACATACTGTTGGAAGATAGGCTCTTGTTGTATTCGCATGAAGTCTTGAGTATCAAAATCATAATGTGAGCTACCACCTCCATGTTGGGAACCAGGATGTACATGTTGGGAGTGTGGTCTTGAATTTCTTGGAGGAGTTTGCCTCCTATAGTGAGCATACTGAGAGGCCCTTCTTCCTCTAGGACTAGGAGATCTAGAAGGGGTGCTTGACCGCCTTCTACTTCTTGGTGTTCTGGAAGGGGTGGAGGGAGGAGAATTATGTCCATTGTTAGCACCCCTTGTATTGTATTATTTTTTTAATTGGTGGGCTAACTGCCTATCGTGCTCCTCTTGAGCGAGTTTCCTTTGTACTTCCAATAAAGCTTGGCTCTCTTCCTCAAGTTGTCTAAACTTTTCTTGCTTTGCAGCTTGTTCATCTAGAAAGGCTTTCTTTTTGCGTTCAATTCTTCTAAGCCTATCACTTGTGAACCTTGAGGTATGTTGAAGTGGTGAGCTTGGTCTAGACTATTTGAACAAGTCATTGGTATACGTTGTATTGACATGAGCATCGCGAGGTTCATTGTCTTGGTCTTCATGTTGTGACCATTGTTCTTGGTGAGCTCGTCTCTTATACCTTTCATCCCGTTGATGGGCATCCAAATATCTTGTATTAATGAGGGGTGAACCAGGTTGATCATCATGAGAAGAATTTCCAAATATCATGTTGTTTTTGTGTTGTTCATAGATATCATCAAGATTTTGATCCATGGCTTCCCTCTCCCACCGAGTGACAGTATAACTCATATCCATACCTGAGTGGGAAGGTGCTGAGGGGGTACTCAAGTCACTAAAATGGCTCTTTGGGTCAAAATAGGTTTGGTGACTCCTAGGTGGTGGTCAAATATTGGTTCCTTTTCCTTTCTCTTTTGTGAGTGGTAGAGTGGATTAGTTAAAGACTATCGGTGGCTTTCCTTGGCTCACTTGATATCTTTATTTGTGGCCCGACATGAAAGGAGAGTTCAAATGTATTGAACAATTCTAAGCGTCAATACCCGGAACTAGGATAGTAAAAGTTTTCTCTTGTCAGAGAGATGGTGAAATGAGCATTTGCAAATGGGGGTGCAAACCAACTGCCCGAGGAGGTGCTCAATTCTTGGGTGAACACCCTAGCACATATGGATCGGAGGATGACTTACAAAGTGTCTTGAGTTTGAATTGTATGAAAATGGGTGGACAAAGTACTAGCACTCTCAAGTGTGTTATCAAAGAGTCTAAAAATTATCTATTTGTGAGACAGATTTCCTAATTTGCCAATCTTAGGCGGTAAACATGAGATCAAGGATCACTATTAATTCAAAGATTAGACACATAAACCCTAAATCTGAGCAGGTCTCTAAAAGCTGGGACCGTCCTTAATCGAGAAAGAGCTAGGTATTTAGGTTTGTTGTTTGTTTACCAAGATTAAGCAAATTATATCCACTGATTTTGATCAAGCACATGGGTTTCAATCCCGGACAAGTTGTGATACAAAAGTAGTCAATAACGGATCTATCAAGGACAAAGCAACTTGATAGTATCAGGGGAGTCTTGTTTGAAGATGTTTGGACAATGTTTAAGACTCAAAAACAAACACATAGCTATCCCTACCAAAGAAAATGGTGAGAAGTCAAAACCTTTGCCCCATTGCTTATGCGCATACGTGCACCTCACATAGCTGTGTCACCCCCTAGAGGGCGCCCGTGTTTTTGGTGTTTCCAAGGACTCAACAGTGTACGTTCAAAGGTTACCCTTGTAGTAGGGGCCAGTGTCGCAACCGCCTCCAAACGTCCAGGTGTATGCCTATGATGGGAATATGTGTATGATCAACATACGGAGAGATTCTTCCCCCTCCTTGCGCAAAGATTATGACTCCTTTCGGAGGTGAACCGGGTAGGCAACTAACTAAGAGGTTTTTACTTGGCTTCTGTTCACAATAACCTTCGGTGCCTCTGATACAGAGCTTGGGCCTCGCAGCCACACCAACACCTGAAAATCACACACCCCCGCAAGCAGGGCTCGGAGCGGCGCCGCTCAGTGCAATAAATAGAGCTTTTCCATGATGATCGTCTAAGTCATGGAAAAGAAGTTACTATAGTCTTGGAGTCTTTAGACTCAACAAGGCGTTCTTTAATATAGTGAGGTGGAATCGCGGCGATAGAGTGTGTACTCACTTGGAGTGCGTTCAGGAGGTTCAACCGGCCCGAGGAGCCCTCTAAAGGTGACCTTTGGACATGGCTCAGTTAGGGTTTTCGATTTTGATTCTCCCAAAAGGAGAAGAGCATACTTCTCTAGCCCGTCTCTTTACCCAAACACGCTAAACAACCTTAATCACCGAGCTAGTTTCACTTCACCAAATCCACACGCTTTTGGGTTTCTGATTCTCTCAATGAGAGAAGAGCATAATCCCCTGACGAGTGAAAGTGCTAAAGCTTCACTACCTTGCTCCGCTCCCTAAGAGTTTGTCATATTAGTAAGATCATAAGGAGCCTGGATTTGTCCATGGTCATCACCTCCATGTAACAAAGAGCCAAATTCCCTACTCACTATCGAAACTCCTAAGAATTTTAACGAAGCCCTAATTAGACTATGTGAATTGAAAAACAAGAAAACAAACACAATTTTTTTTTTTTTAAATAAAATCTTTGACAAGCGTAAGTGTTTGTTTTCAAGTCTTTGTCATGCGTCCTGCAATCAAACCGTTAGTGTGTTTCAAGTTCTCTGACTGGCGTCCTGCAGAAACTGTTATGCTGTGAAAAAAGAATTGAGAAGAACCAGAATTAAAAAGTCTAATTTAATCTAGTCAAAATTAAATCTAAGAAGAATTAGTTAACAAAACTAAAATTAAACTAAATTAATCTAATACTAAACTAAAAATTTAAAACAAAACTAATCTAAATTAATAAAATTAAAAAATCTAATCTAAATTTAAAAAAAAATCTAATCTAAATTAATAATTCTAATTTAAATTAATAAAGTTAAAAAATCTAAAGTAAAAAAATCTAATTTAAATTAACAAAGTTAAAGAATCTACTTTAAATTAACAAAGTTTAAAAAATCTAATTTGAATTTTAGAAACTAAAAAAAATCTAATTTAAAAATCTAAATTAAAGACTAAACCAAATAACTAAAAGAAACTAAAACTAAACTAAATTAAAAACTAAAAATTAAAAACTAAAATTAATAAAAATCTTCAAATTTGATTTCTGAAAAATCTGTTTATAATGAGTAGATAAAAACAGAAACCCAGAAATTTTTTGAAGCAAAAAATAAAACCCAGAAATCGTTTTTTAATCCAGCAAGTAGAAGATGAAAAAATAATTTTTTTAAATCTTTAGCCAGCTGAAAAAAATGACGCGCGACGGTTTTTGTGCAGCTATTTTCTTCAGATCTGTGAAAGAAATCAAAAAACTGAAAGATACCCAGATCGGATTTTGACCCTGGCTACAAAACCCAGAAATCGTTTTTCCTGCAACTGAGTGGAAGCTGGATTAATGAATCAAAACTAAAAACGAAATTAAAAACTACACTAAAAACTAAAAATTAAAAACTAAATTAAAAACTAAAAACTAAATTAAAAACTGAATTAAAAACTAAATTAAAACTGAATTAAAACTAAATTAAAACTAAATTAAAACTAAACTAAATTAAAAACGAAATTTAAAAACTAAATTAAATTAAAAACTAAAAATTAAAAACGTTGGGCGCCAAAATGTATAACTGAAAATATGTTATACTTCTGTGAATCCTTGCATGCAATGATACTCAATAATGAGTCCTTGCAAATCAATTCACAGCTCTC
Organism: Sequoia sempervirens; assembly: GCA_007258455.2. Classification (NCBI taxonomy): domain Eukaryota; kingdom Viridiplantae; phylum Streptophyta; class Pinopsida; order Cupressales; family Cupressaceae; genus Sequoia; species Sequoia sempervirens. The sequence goes on along the minus strand of VDFB02348115.1, from coordinate 6,595 downwards.
TATCCGAGAAAGCAGAGGTTGATGTTGTGGCCCTCAGATTAACCCTGTTACCCCTGCAAATACAATCTCGGAACGAGAGATTCAAAGAGGAGAAGCAAGAATGCCAATCTCCATGAATCCTGTTCTTGTAATGCAACAATGAAAACTAATCTAAATGACTGTAAAATGTAATAAACCAAACTAATTTATTAAACTAATGTAATCTCAAAATCCAACTAAAAATAAGATGCTTATATAATCAAACTAATGTAATCTCAAATGATAAAATTCAAATTTGCAGCATAAGTCTGATGTAAAAATTCGTGATTCTTTTTTTTTTGAAATGAGAATGAGAGGGCTCATTTTATAGGCAAAAGTAGAATTGAAGGCAAATTCAGAAACAATGTGGGATAAATAGAAAAATAGAAACAAATCTTGATTGGAATTCTTTTTAGTTTATTTCCCTTTTAACTGATTTGTTTCCCTTTTTTTCATCACGAGGATATTTGAGAGGATATTTCATTTATTTTATTTAATTTAAGATGATAATATCTCTTTTAATAAAATAAAATAAGATTATGTAATTTAGAAATGAATATTAATAAAATAAAATAAAATTATTTAATTAAAAATAGATTTAATTAAATAGCATCATTTTTAAGTAATATTAACTTCAATTAAATAACATTATTTTATTTATTAAAAGGGATTTATTTCTTTCGATTAAATAAAATTAATGAAGCATTCAAACCTTAGGGAAAATTGAAACATTTGAAATAGTTATGAATTGATTAAGAAATTTGATTTGAAAATGTGACAATCATTGATTCAGAAAGTTGATGTTGACAAATTAAATAAATGGGGCCCAAAGTCTAGGTGACCATTTTAGGTTGCATACAGTTGGTACTCCCACGGTGACCGGATGTAAGTTGACACAAAATGATTATTCTCCCAAGGCGAATCAAACTAGATACAGGTCAATGATTGGTGGATTTCTCTACTTAACTCAGACTAGACCAGACATTATGAATGTTGTATGTATGGTTGCTAGATTTTAGGCTGATCCAAAAGAATCACATGTGACTGTTGTGAAGAGAATTTTTAGGTATCTGAAAGGAACAGTTGATTTTAGACTTTGGTATCCAAAGGATGATGATCTCACTTTGAGTGCATACACTAATGTTGATTGGGTTGGAGATGTAGATGACAAGAAAAGTACTAGTGGTGGTGCTTTCTTCCTAGGGAAGAAATTGGTGTCCTGGTTGAGCAAAAAGTTGAATTCCATTTCTCTATCTACTACTAAAGCAGAATACATTGTTGCTGCAAATAATTGTACTCAAGTGATATGGATGAAACAGATGTTGAAAGATATAAGGGTGGTATATGAAGAACCAATTGCCATATACTGTGACAATTCAAGTGCAATAAATATTTCAAAGAATTTGGTGTTGCATTCCAAGACTAAACATATATCAATCAAGTTTCATTTCTTGAAGGAGAAAGTGAATGAGAAAGAAGTCAAATTGGAATTTGTGCCTACCAAAGAACAGATTGCATATATATTTACTAAGCCATTGTTGAAGGATACTTTTGAGTATCTTAAAGGAATGCTAGGGGTGATTACCCCTCCTGATAAGAACTAAAAGATGCATTTATTTTCATCAATCTATGAGCTTCATTGCTATATTCTGATCTAGATTGATGTTTATGTGGTTGCTACTCAAGGGGAGTAGTCATATGTGTAGATATGTGGTTCATAGCGTGTATGTGGAAAGTTCATGGTTATCTTTGCCATTGATTTCAAAGGGGGAGAAGTGCATTGTGAAAATATTTCTAAGGAGAAGAGCCTTGTGGGGAGAATTACAGCTAAGAAGAAGAAGTCAGTGTGTTGGGTTGATGGTATTTTTCACATCATGTGTTGCCATCAATGCCAAAGGGGGAGATTGTTGGATGTTGTGGATATGGTTTTCGATATGTGGTTTTCATTGATGTCAACACTATTAGCACTTGGTGTATTAAAGATTGTATATGTTGAGGATATTGAGAAAATTGTAAAAGAAAGTATTCTAAGTTCCCAGTGGAACTGTGAAGGTCATTAAGGTGTCTTGTTCTATACATTGAAGATTAGTTGGTGTGGATTAAAGGGCTTATTATTAAGTGTATCTAGATCATCTACCAAAAGTTTTCGAGGTCCGCGTGAAGTTTTGATTGTGTTGTGGTTTGACAGTGTTTTTGTGGTCTTTGTTAGTGTTCCTGAATGAAGATTGTGTGATTCTGTAAATCTTATTTCTTGCATATGCTTCTTTGTTGCTTCTTGGTGTTCTCTGATGTCTCTAGATCATTATATATCTTTGTGGTATATCCACATTATTCAAAGAGCTCATGGTTGAAGATCTTTTCTTGCACATGTTCAAGTTTTTCTTGTTCTTGGTTGACATGTTGGTGGTAACGTGTTGTGGATCTTCGTGGTGAAATTAATTAAAATATTTTTGTGTTGGAGATGTTAATCTAGATCTCCACTATGTTGTGGCTGACCTTGGTGGATTCAGATTAAAAAAATATTTGTAAATTTGGTCCAACATTGAAAATATGTTTTATTTTCCTAGCCAACTAAGTTGTGATGAAATATCATATAGCTGATATATATGTGTGTGATTGTTTCATCGATGTAGTGTGTGGAAAAGGTGCTCAGTGTGCTCCTATGTGTGAATATCATTCGATTGTAGAGAAAAGTGTGAAGAAGATTGAGTGAAGTTTGAAGAAGGTTTTTTGAGCTTAATTGAATTTTAATCCTATTCTGTATTGTTGGGAAGTGAGTCCCTTTTGTATTTGAGCAGTGAGCTCTAAGCAGTGTGCCTGAATGAATGTGTGTTCCCTTTATTATTTCTCATTATACTTTTAACAGGGTATAATCATGTGGACTAACATCCACCCTGGTTTTCCCCCTAACATGGTTTCCACACAAAAAATATTGGTGTTATTTGTCTCTTTGATGTGTTATTTGTTTGTGGTTAATTGCTTATTCATCAGATCTGAGATTAAGTTAAGTTAGAAAAGTTTAAGTTTTTGTCACAATTGATTCACCCCCCCTCTTAGTTGTGTGTCCTTATTTTTCCAACACTTTTCCCTAGGAGTTCTGGTAACTCTATTTTCTCAGACAACAAAAGAAAAAAATTATGTGGACCTTCTACTTCTCATGTTTCTACATAAGTGATCACTGATGCATTTTCAAACTTTTATCACAACTACTGACAATTTTCTACATTTTGGTGCCAGCTACCGATAGGGTGCCAAAGGATTTTCCTTGAAAAACTCCCCCTAGGCCAATGGCCTAAGATCAATTTCTGGAGGAATTACCGGAGGTTGCTTCTAGTATGGGCTTATTTCCTTCATCAAATTCACTCTTCTTTACCCATTTTTTCTTCATCTGATTTCTTATGTCTTCCATAGTCACTTTTCCTTTTCCTTTGTCATCTTTTTTTGAAATTCTTCCTCTGTATACCGGACCTCTTATGTCCATATTTTTGTTCCTGTAGAATCTTGCAATGTGACCAAATTTATTGCAACTATAACACGCCATATTTCTCTATCTAGACCACTTATTCCACTAATTTCCTCCTAATCTACATTGATTAGAAACATGCCAAAATCTTCCACAAGTATAGCATTTAACATTTCTTAAACTGACAGACATACTTATGCATTTAATAGACTTGTGACCAAGCTTTTTGCAACTAAAACACTGACCGAGAAATGATGGAGTGCTTGAATTTATTTTACTTCTACACTGAGAAGCCATATGACCAAATTTATTACAAGCAAAGTAGTAACCATTAAACTTATCAGCATTGGGTTGTCTTATCGGATACCTTTTTCCTTTGTTCATCTGATTTCTTTGTCTAGAATCCTTATGTTCAGATCCAGAGCTTTCTTCCTTCTCATATCCAAGACCTCACTTATCATTTCCATCCTTTTGTCCCTTAGTCAACTCATCAAGCTTAGTAGAATTGATCCTAAACTTCTCCTTGTACTCATTTGCAGTAGTGAGTTCATCACTAAGAATAACTATATGTCTTTCAAGTTCTTGTTCATTGTTTCTGGATTGTTGCAATTCACTCTCCAGCTGAATGAATCCATTATTTACTTTAATGCATTCTTCAAATTATTCTTTTAAGGATCGGGCCACATTCTCCTCATTCTTCTTACTTTCTTCAATCTCCTTAGTTAGCTTTATTGCCACATATTCCATCTCAAGCTTTAGAGTAGCACTATTTCTAGCAAGTTTTTCACATTCTTTAGTTATCTCTTTTAGGCTCTGATTCAGGTGAAAATCTTCCAAGTTTTTATTTTCTTTATGCTTTAGTTGATCACAAAGTTCCTTCCTCTTTTCTCTTGACTCATTGATTTAATCCTTCAATGATTGAATGAATTTCTCAGCATCCACAAGATTTGCTTTTAATTCCATGACTTCTGCTTTAGATTGATCAAGATCATCAAGTGCCATCATAAGTTGCTATTGAAGACCACCAGATTCCATTATATTCCAAGATCCACCTCAAGTTGTTAAACTTCTACAAAGGAACTGTGCTCTGATACCAATTGTTGGAGTCGAGGAACAATGAGAGGGGGGGTGAATCAGTGTTCAGCAAATTAGACTTTCAATTCAAATCTTAAACCATTTACAACACATAAATAGAAATAAAGATACAAGCACATGAAAAAGATGATCAAAACACCATAACACCAATATTTTTATGTGGAAACCCTATTAGTGGAAAAACCATGGTGGCTCAGATTAATCCACAATTTATACTCTGTTAAAAGTATGAATAAAAAGGAATGCACTTGCATTCGGGCACACTTCCTAGAGCTCATTGATCGAAATAAGGAAGGCTCATTGCCTTACAAAATGTTTTTTATTACAATAAAAATTGAACTGAGAAGATAGCATCTACAAATTCCTTGATTCAATTCCGACAAAGCACATAAAACAAATTCTAAACCTTTTGTCTGATCCTGCAACTCGCTCTACTCTGCTCTACCTTAATTCACAATAATCTTCTTCTGCTCAAGAAAAATTCACTCAATTGATCTTCTGATGTTCGCTCATATATTTTTTCTACTCTTTTTGTGCATTCACACATTATCACCACTTCATCCTCTCTTCAAAAATGAATTACCGATCTCGTATATATATCCACTAGCAAAGATTTTAATCACTTAAGTTGGCTTCAACAAAACATGAAATAATCTCCAACAATTAGCTCAAATCATGAGCAATCTTTAATGCGCACCCACGCAAGTTGGTTAAGACATAGCTGGGACCCAAAACAATATTCTCAAACTTAGAAACAATTAAAAAACTACTCCTTATACATTCGTAACACGCTACATTCATTGAGTCAGTCACAATGAGCAAATAAACAGAAAATCATTCTACCGAATCTCCTAACTCATACATCAATTGTTGCAAAACCACAAAACTTACCAATAAGGTAACATACATACTTAACAAACTTTCCTGGGGATCCACAACACAAAATGATGATCTGGTGAATTATACAGACTGACTAACTGACCGGATACCTTGTTCTTCATGCTTTATGTCGGTAACACACTATCTTCTACATTTCTTGTTGGTATAAGTAGATCCTAATCTACGAACTGAGCTAATGACTTTAGTTGCCATCAATGACAACACTAGAAGCCATAAACAATCTCCCCAAGCCATATGCCAACAATAACAATATAAATTGTGATATATCTTGGTCTAACAAAGTGCAAAGTGAAGACAAGACCGAAGACACAGATTTTTGGAGGAGAAAATCGAGAAATGGATATAGTCATTCATGGAAATGAATAGAGTACAAAGACAAACCATGAACCGAGGCTAAAAGAAGGTAAAGTATGGTCACATCAAATGAAGTGTGTGCAATCAACCTTTAATGAGGTCATTTTCATACATATGAGCCAAGTCATGGTAAGTACACCTTTGAATTTATGATTATTAAATGTAGAAAAAAAATTTAAAAACATTGTTACGGAAAAATTGTTGAAATTTTTCTAAATGAATTTAAGGATAAACATGTTGTAATTCATACCAAAAAAATAATGGAAATAGTCATTGAAATTAGAATAAGTTGTTTCGTTAGGGTTAATCATTTTTTAAATTAGAGGTTTGGTTAGTTAGGGTTAGTTTTATTTTCGTAGGGTTTTGTTTTGTTTTTATTTTCTTTCTTTATTTCTTTCTTTTTCTTTTCATTTTGTTTGGCCTCTACATTAGCAAATTTTGCTTGACTTATCTTACACGAGAGTCAATTCAAATATTTTAAAATTATGCTGTGAAATAAAAATAATAAAACAATGCACAGTAAATACACACTTTAAGATGTACTACAAAGCTATATGTGTGTGTGTGTATCACGTATATACAACAATATCAAAATTCTTCCTTTAAAAGATCAAAAAAATAAAAAAAGAGTAAGTCGAGTTGTAGGTAGTAGTAGCCATTCAGACGATATGGGATGCCTCATCTATCAAGGCCAAATACCCTATGTAGGTGAGTTCCTAGTGAACTTCAAAGTCACAAATATGGAGATCAGTAAGGAAAGGCTGA
>VDFB02348114.1:0-16280 GCA_007258455.2 Sequoia sempervirens | reverse complement strand
GAGGTGTTAGTTGTTACGCCAACAGTCACCTAATTGTTTCTCTATTCTAATCTCTACTGTCTAACTTCTACTTCTAATGAGATACAAATGAGGGAGACTCCCCCTTTATATAGCTAGCCAAGTCCAACGGACGGCTTAGATTACAATCGGCTGGATGGCCAGGATCGCACCACCTCAGCCCTAAACAAGATTTGCCCTAAAAACCGCCACAAAGGAGAGAGGGGTAATAAATGAGCCATTAATGTCCACCATCCTTCTAGAAGATTCCCATTCGTAGACACGTTCACACTGTTCCTAATCTTCTTCTTGACGTTGTTCTTCAACTTCTTCTTTGTCACTTGAGTTATACTAAGTCTCAACACTTAGCCATTTTCTTGCAACTTTTCTTCCTTCGAGGTTGAAATGTCATCTTGGACCACTTAAATCATCAACGCTTGGTCTCGACATTTCTCCTGCAAAACAAGCAAGGAGAAGAGCATTAGAACACTTCATAATATAAGTTCACCTTACTTACCAGGATTTTCACGCGTTAACTTCCAAGGGTTCATCTTTCACCAGCCAACTTTGTGTTCAAATTCTTCATGCCTTAGCCAAACTTCCAACCCATCTTGCATTCTGCTCGGCGCACTTCACTTTGATATTTCATCCAACTCAGGCTCGAGAAAGAAAAGCTTTCATCAGGAACTCGATCAAAAATCATCTAGGCAATCATTTTCAAATTCATCTGCCAAGGCACTTTTATGTCAACAACACATTTTATTCCATGCCTTAGAAATTTTTTATTCATTCTTCCTGTGAAGAAATTTTATCTACTAAAAGAAATTTTCTTTTAAATGCCTTGAGAGCACATATCATGCCATGGAGAATATTTTACTTTCAATGCCCAACATATTTTATTCACACCACCCTAGGCGTATTTCACACTTGAAGAGGATAATTCTAACTTCAACGCGTAGCGTAATTCATCAACCTTACTTCAAACTTCATGCATTTTGGGCACATTTAGCACCTTGAGGAAGATATTTCACTTCCACGCCCAACACATTCAACTCCCCCTTGGGCGCATTTCACACTTGCAAGAGGTTAATCACGCCAAGGTCACTTTATTTGACCACCTTTACCTTGTTTACCACGTTTTACCCCACACTTACTTTTGTCTTGGCACATTCAAAGGGGAGAGAGGAAGTCAAAGCTTAGAATATTCTCTACATGCACCACGCCTTGATTCCCTTTTATCTTGCATGGGCGCATTTGAGCATAGGAGGAGGATGGGCGCATTTCCCATGGGTAGAAGGACGAAACACTTTGACCCTTTTGACTTCTTGTTTAGCATGGCGCATTTTGCCATGGGAGGAGGACGAGTTTTGTTGATCTTCTTGACTTTCTTGGGCGCATTTTCAACTTGATGGAGGATGGGCGCAAATGGAGGGTGGTGGAGGATATCTTGCCTTAGAATTTTTTTATGCTTCACTAGCTCTTCCTTGGGCGCATTTTAGCTAGGCAGGAGGATGAAACGTTTTGACCTCTTTGACTTTCTTATTGCATGGGCGCATTTTGCCATAGGAGGTGGACGAGTTTTATACTTAGAAAATTTTTTAGCATTTTGCCTGCATGTGAGGGCGCATTTAGAGGCATGAGCAGGATGAAGCTAACACTTAGATTTTATTCCATGGCATAAAGGTATGTTGGGCGCATTTTGCCTAGGAAGCAGGATGAAGCTTGCCTTAGAAAATTTTTCTCTTGTCTCATGCTGGAGTGGGCACATTTCACCTGTGCTGGAGGATATCTTTTAGACTTAGAAAAATTTTATGTCTCTTCATCCTTGAGGGCGCATTTTCATGTTGATACAGGATGAAGTCTCAGACTTAGCCGTTTTTCTTCGTCTTTGCCCGTTCCTCCATGCCTTACTATAAATAGTAAGCCTTTTAATTCTCACACTTCAGAGGCTCAAATTGCATTGAAATTTTGAACACTGGGTCCTCACAACTTCATCAACCTGTTGAGACTGCTATTTCGGGTTGGCCTGCTATTTTTAGCCCATTTCTGAAGGTGGTTTGCTATTTATAGTAATTGCTCGTTTCTGATACCTCCACAACTCTGTTTGCTTTGAAATTCGAATGACGTGCTCCTCACCACGTGACTTGCCTGCTGACATCGGCGCTTGTTGCTGACTTTCTATTTTTAGCCAGTTTCCAAAATGACTTACTATAAATAGTAAGTGCTCCGTTTGCTCTCAAATTTTACCAGCAGATAGCTTGGAAGATGCTGATCGCTGTGGTTTACACCGGTTTTCAAAAATTCTGACCTTTTACCCCTCTTTTTGGGTCCCGAAGCTGGAAACCCTAATTTGTTCTGCATGCATATCAAATGATCTCCATTTGTTCTTGTTTCTGCTGCGTTGCGATCAGCTCGTGATTCTGAAATGCTGGGAAGCGGCTGCCGGGATGTACTTGCTAAAAATAGTAAGTTCCCAAATGAGTGACCATCTTCATTTGCATGTCACATCACTACGAAGCTCTTGAAAAACCCATAAGGAATATGTAAACATGCAAAGAAAATCCTGACATGCAAACCCTAAAAATAGCCTCTAAAGGCTTAACTCTGAAAGTTGTTATCTCGCTTTGCATGTTACACCATTGCGAAGGTTTCAGAAAACCCAGAAGGAATATGCAGACATGCGTTGAAAAATTCTTCATTTAAGCCTTGAAATCTGCTCCGGAAGTTGGACTGCTAAAAATAGTAAGTGGTCGGTTTCAGCTCAAATTTTGCACACGAGCAGCTTAATGTGTTCTAAATGCAGTGTGACTATTGGGATTTCAAAAATACTAACATAATGCCCTGAATTGCATACTTACTAAAAATATGAAGTACCCGGAATCTGATGAAAATTTGCTGAGAGTCCACTGGAAGCATACTGACAGCAACGTTAGTCTTTGTTTTCAATTTATTCACCTTGCTTGACCCCGTATTGACCAGAAAGGTACAAACCCTAATTTTACCGACTTGGCCAAAATCCTACATCAGACGGGCACACCCCGAAAGACAGACAGTAGAAAAGAGAGACAACGACAAAACAAACTAAAATCAAGCCAAAAGTTCAGAACGAAGCAAAAATTAGGGGGGTCCCCATTTGCAATGGGGCGATGTGTGAAAAAGGTCACAACATGTATATGTGTATATATGTGTATATGTAGATTCTGAGGTAATGTCAACATAATATTATTCATATTCACGTATATATAACAGGTTGGTTGTGGGTATGTATACATGTATATTTGCTTGTATACTTTCCTCTATGTATACGTATTCAGAAGTGTATTTATATCGATGCACACGTACGGGCATATCCATTTGCTCTCACACATTTGTATCGATGTGAATATACTTATGGATACATGTATATAACGTATATATATATACATGCCCACCTCCTAACTAGTAACATTATTCCACATACAGTTACACTGGCAAGCATCACTTATTCATGCATTCAGAAGTAGATAAGACTCCTAATGTCAACAAACAAGCCTATGGATGACTTATCCTTAACTCAACAAACTGACTTAGCTTACTCAGTCTATAGGATGTGTGTGTATGCTCAATTGGTACTCGTTACTGTTTACCCGACCAAGCTCCTCCCCGAGTGATATCTCTCCTCTGCCTGGAGGAATGAACCTGTTTCCTGCACATCATGACACGACAACAGAAGTCATATGCTCAAAACAAGGCAATATACATAAAACATCACCAAAAGTTAGAATAACATTATTCCATAACTTATATGCCACATTCATTCAAGAATTACATCAATAGAAGTATCAAACAAATGAGACAATCATTTTAAATAGGACACATTCAATTGATAACAAGAACAATATGTTTTATTCATCTAAAAGATTCAAACATTACAATGCATTTCCTATGCAGTAGTAGCTATACAATCGGGGTGTAACAGTGTGGCACTTTATTGGAAAAGGAGGTTGAGTTGGTTGAAGATTCATTGAAGCCTATAAGTGAAGTAATATTTACATTTGTCATTTTCTGATTTTCATAATTTGATTGTGCATTCTAATTTAAATTCTTCTTTAAAGTTATTTTTAAATTTTAATTATTTTTTTTAATTTGAAATAGGTTGCAGAGACCTGCTTTGCCTCTAACACAATCGTCTTGAGATGACCTGTGAAAGTTAGAGAGGCACTTTCTAGCATGGTGATTAGCAACAATTGGTCTATATGGAGGCAAAGCAGCACTGGAAGAGCAACAAAAATTAAGAGCATGATATTAGATGACTCATGGTGGGATCGTGTGGAGTATCTCCTTAGCTTCACTGAGCCCATTTTGAGTATGATTCGCTATACTGACATGGACAAGCCATGCATTGGAGAGATGTATGATGGTATAGACTCAATGCTTGAGAAGATCAAGTGCACCATAAATGCGAGAGAGCAAGACCCTGAAGAGAATTTCTTCAAACAAGTGCAAACAATTGTTGAAGAAAGATGGAACAAAATGACAACTCCATTACACTCTCTTGCCTTTGCATTGACTCCAAAATACTACAGTAGTCAGATTCTTTTAGTGCCAGGAAGGCTTCCTCCATATAGAGATTTAGAAGTGGCTGAAGGGTACAAGGCAGCATTTGTGAGATACCTAATCAAAATTTCCGAAGTGTAGTCACGAATGAGTTCATTGTTTTGTGCGCTTAAATGGTCTAGATGTTGATGCTCTTCATGATAGGTTTTTAAAGGATGCTCATAGTTGGTGGTACTTCCATGGACAATACTTCCAACATTTGCAACCCCTTGCAATCAAAGTTTTATTACAAGTAAGTTTAATAAATTTTCATATTTTAGTTTTAAAAGTTTCATAATTTCATTTATTATTTATAATTTTTTAATTGTTTACTTTGTCTTCATAGGTTGCTAGTTCATCTGCATATGAGAGGAATTGGAGCACATATTATTTCATCCATTTAGAAAAGCGCAATAAATTGCTCTCAAAAAGAGCGGAGGACTTAGTATATGTGCATTCCAACTTGCATCTCCTTTCACACAAACAACGTGACTACAAGGGGAGACAAAGTTGTTGGATATAGAGCCAGAGGATACTGACTTAGATGCTTCCACTTCCCACCATATTGCATATGAGGAGTCTGATATCCAACAACAGCATGCGCACAATACTAGTGCTAGTGACAGTGCAATTGGCACTACTTGTGATTCATCTAGTCTTCCTACTTCATCTAATGTCAACGTTGAAATTGATATGGATGATTTAGAGAATCCATTTGATGATTAAAACTTTAAAAGTGTTGTAATATTGAACTTGAAGTTTGAACAATGAATATTTATCATGCATGTTTTAAATGATATTCAAGTTTTTGGTGGTTTTGTTGTTTATATGATGTTATGTGATATTCTAATCCTAATTCATGCTTCTAGGCTGCATATATATATATATATATACATGTTTTTTGTACTAATGAACCCAAAACGAACGAAAGCCACCCCCCAAAAAATTTAGCTGAATTGACGAATTGAACCCCCGAACCCAAACCCGAACCAGTACCAGAACCGGAAACTTAGTCGAAAAACCCAAATGCCTTCATAAGCATCATTATCATGGACCTTGTTGCCCCCACAACATTACCCAAGACTTTTGCCGAGGCATTTAAAATTTAGTGAACAAAGTCCTAGCTTTAATATACCTAGTTATAATTGTTGTTATCAAATAGTAAAAGTCACTAGACATCCTAGTATTTAAACCTTATTCAATCACAAACAAAACTTCATTTATATAGAGACAACAGCTCAATAATATCCTCTAACCAACCAACCACCAAAACATACCAATCAACCACTAATTTATCAAACTATTATACTTTGTCTAACTAAAGTTTATAATCTAAACCAATGAGGTTATCTCGAAGCATGTCTCTTATTACAAAGTAATATAAGACCTAAGCTAAGTCTCTAAGACTTTCAATCAAGTCCTAACAAACACTCTTGTGATCTAAAGTTAGCTTTTTGGACATATACCTAGTTGCCTTTTAAACTTACAAATTTGATTCTATCAAGGGGTTTTTTGTAATGTCCCTATTTTAAGATAAATTATTTTGTAGATAAAAGCCTATTTTCCGAGTTTTTCATAGGCTAATTGATGAGTTAGGGAGAACCCCAAAGTTCTTGGAGAGCACATGATCAATTTAGCAGAGTTGTTGATCATGGCAATGAGTTCAATTGGTGGCATGGAGCCCATTGATGCTTTTAGAATTGATTTCAATCCTTTTGGGAGCTCTCCAAACTTCTTGAGGAAGCATACTATTTTTAGGCAATCTCCAAGTTGCTTTGGTTCTTCATCCTAAGTCCTTAGTGACATATTGGTATGATCAAAATTTCATATTTGTCTCATTTTGATGTTTTTTGCAACTTGGGCGTGTTATTTAATTAATTAAATAATTATAATTTAATTTGTCCTAAGGAGAAAACATTAAAAAAGGCAACTAAGGTATATTTATTTATTTAAAAGTGTTTTAAGTTGTGCCTACAAGGGGACAACTAGGCACAAGGGTGTCTTCTGCACGTAATGAATTATTTATTTTAAAAAAGAAAAAAGCATTTTTCAAAAAAACAAAAAAAACGTTTTTTCAAAAAAAAGAGAAAAAACACTTTTACAAAATAAACAATGAAAATGAAAAGGAAAAATTTGAAAAGCAACAAAAAAAGAAAAGAAAATTTTTAAAAAGCAACAAAAAAGCTTTAAAAGGAGGTTGAGGGATCATTTGAAAGGTTAGCCATGATATTGTATTTGTTTCAACATTTGAGAGAACTTGTGTTCTTCTCCATTTTCTTGAGGACAAAAACCCCCCTAGCTGGTCTTGGTGATTTCATTTTCAGGAATCACAAGTGCGTTGCAATGGAGGATTTGGATGTTGCAATGGAGGATTTGGATGTTATTGGTATTGCTCTGTGTATTGATGCTATGTTTTGGAGATTAAATATTTTTTGAGTTTTTCTTAATGATATTTTTGGAGTGTGAGAAGATTTTTCCTAGTGCTGATCGAATTTCTTGTTTCCATGGTTGCCAAACTTTCCAACAAAGCATTTGACGAAGTTTTTCTAATGCAAAGCTGATCTAAATGATTAAAGATCATTTTATTTCTCTAATCGCCTTTTGTAGCAAATTTATTGAGTTGTTCGACAGATTTTTGGGAGCGTGACGATTCTTCCTAGAGCTGGTAGTATGGCCCAAGTACAGGCCATACCCTTCCTACTGCTGGGTGTGTGAACTGAGGCAAGAAACACCTCCTTTTGGGGTAGATTTTGGTGTAATAATAGGCGCCTTGACTGATATTAGTCATATTATTTAGCTTGGCAATGTTCTTGGTATGTTTGGAGGGTTTTTGATGTGCATACATGTTGTTTGAGGGATTTAATCACTGTTGTACCTGTTGTGCCAGCGTTATGACAAACCTGTACCTATTTGATTTCAGTTACCAGACTGATATGTTCTTCTATTGTGTTTTGGTGAAGTTGGGATGTGCTTTGAGGTGGTGTTTCAGCTTACGAACTTTTTTGGTGTGTTGGGTGTGAGTAGTGGAGTTTTCTGCACAATTATTCTTGCTGTACAGACCTGTAACAGCGTGTTTCAGAACATTATAAGACCTGCACCAACATCCTACATCATTTAAATAAGGTATATCCTTGTTATTTCATGGTTAAGGTGTTTTGTTCATGATACTTGGATCTATTTGGAGGTGTTTCAGCAGTTTTATTATTATCAGCACTTCATATCAGCAGTTATTCCTCTTATATGGTGTTTATAATACATATGAACTAACTTTGTAATACTTCAGAAGGTTATACTGTTGAAGAGTATTTTTTCTATGCATTCATATTGTAAACATTGGATGGTAGTAGCGTTAGTGAATTTGGCATTTGCTTGTTGATTTATGAACTCACCTCACTGAATAAGTAAAAGGATTTTGGATTTGCTTACACATTGCATAAGTGGAAGTGCCCTTTGTTTATTCATTGAATAAATGGTTTCTTTGTAATCACACTCCACTAAATAAGTGTACAGTGTTCTTTCTTTTAAGTTGCATAAGCACTCCACTAAATAAGTGAGATTGGCTGGCTTGCCACCTAGTGAATTTCCTTTCAATTGCAAGCATTCCGATTAATTGTATAGTCTTGAACACCATATGCTATCACCTTGCCCATCTTAGGGACTAGGTGATCAAAAGGTGGAAAGGACATTACTTTGTATCTCATTTCAATTGAAGTAATTTTCAAAAAAATTTAGGGGTGGTTATTACATTTTGTAAAGATATCAGTTATTTGATCAGCAATTGCAAAGTAAAGAGATTCCAATGTTTTCATCACCAGCATCTAGAAATACTTGTATTTAACATCCATATGTTTAGTCTTTGTATGAAAACTAGATTCTTTGACATCTTGATAGCATTCTAACTATCCATGCAAAGAAGCGAAGTATGTAGTCAAAGATCGTCATAAAAACTCTACAATTGTACAATTTCTTTAATAACATATTGCACTGCAATGTATTCAGATTCCACTGATTAGTTTGTCATTATATCCTGGTTTTTGCAATACCATGCAATGGCACTTGATCCCATATGCATAGTGTAACTTGTGGTAGATACCTTACTATCAACACAACTTATCTAATCTAACGCAGAGGGATAAACAAATGCAAAGACAAATGTGTTTCAGATTCTATAGACTCTACTGAAGGTGTTCCAACCCTACTTTGCTGTAGTGAATTCAAACAATCTGATTTTTTCCATTAAACCCTCAAGAAGCCTAGGATTTTGATAGTCTTTATGACAATGAATACACTCAAACCTTCATAAATCACACAAATGATTGAATTAGGACTTCTCCTTTAGTGAGCACCTGAGCAGCAACCTAAAGAAGAACTTCACCAAGTTTCATCAATTTTTGACAGTGCAAACAAAAGATAAATTGTTTAAGCTTGATGGAAACCCTAGTTCTAAAACAGGGCTGATGGTAGTATTTTTGCCATATCTTGCTCAAAACACAATGAAATCATGCCAAACCAATTGCATTGGATTCTTAAAACAAAACTCTATCATCCCATCCATTCAAATAGTAGAAAACCTAACCTAAGTTGGTAACTCACTTACAACCCCACTTGGGTGGGTTAAGAGGTTCATTATAATATTATTTTTCCCTTTTACAATATTTGCAACCTCCTTAAATAACATTACTAACTTTTGACCTCCTAGGACTCCTTAACAAATTCAAATGTTTAAACATACTCTTTTGGAGGGAAACTCCTCTAGACCTTATTACATACTTAAAAGGATCCCATCGAGTGGGCATTCATGCTAAAACACCAAAATGGACCTCTTCATGAACTTTCTCATCAAAATCCAAAACTTACACTTTCAGGTTGCTAGATGCTCCTACATCATACTTCCGAGGTGGGAGAAATTTGAGTTCCAACTCAAATAATGGTCTTCTTTTTTTTCTTCTTCCAATTGTGTTGTATTCTTAGTTGTTCTCTGACCTCCTCTTGATCCTCTCTATGCTTGGCTTTATCAGCTCTATGTTTCTTGGTTTTCACTCTTTTGTTTCGCTCTTCCTTCTTATCTCCTTCTCAGCTGCAAGATTCATATGCCTCATTACCACCATCCATTTCTTCATTTTCTGCATTCTCTCCTTTATTCAGACTCTATATAAACATTATCATCAACATATAGTTTGATAAAAAACCATGAGGGCTCTTCACTAGGCTCCTGTGCTAGGCTTTTCTGTTTCTTCCTTTATTCAATGAGTAATTTATCTTCTATCAATTTCTATCATCACTAACTTGTTGTTCCTTTTGAATGTGTCTCTTGCCAAATGACCTTTATATGTGGTTCCATGCATAACATTGTTCTCTCTCATTTAATTTCTACACTTGTTCTTTTCGGCTTTTCATGATGATACTTTGATTCAGCGAAGCGACGACTGATCTTTGATTTATTTATCTTTGCCGCATCCATTTTTCGAAGACCATTCCTACGGCCAATTTACCTTTCTTATGCGATTAATCTAACATGTTCTGGTGGATCCTCGCTTGCCATTATGTTTATCTTTCCCTCAACTCCCGGCTATTTCGATTAACTCGATCTTGTCTTATCTGATGATCCTTTGATCTGGTCCGAATACTTTTTGATACTTTATCTTGTTACTTATCTTTGTATCTTTCTTGTCTTCATGATACCTCACCTAGGGCTTCTCTTCTCTTTTCCTCTTGCCCAGTCTTTTGGTACCCAAGTTCTTCACATTAACCTGTCAATCTGCAATAAACATCTCTCCAAGAATCGATGAATATAATTAATTTCTTCATCAAACCTGTTTGAAACTCTCAACTTCCTCTTCCCAAACCTTTTAGGCTGTAACATCCCTTGATAAATTTGTCCTTAACTTGCTGATTTTGAACCTCAAGGAATATTGTCAAACACATGTCTTGCAACTATCTATGTCTGATAGGAATTTTCTGATTGTGTTTCTTGATTGAAAGTGCATTTGAAATTCATCAAAGATTCAACTAATTAATGCCAAATGTATGTAAATGAAACTAGGATGAAAGCAGCTATGTTTTGATATTTTCAATGCAAATAAATGACTTAACCTTATGCAAATGAGTAGCTGACATTTCGTCATACACTTTGTATGCAACCTCCAAAAGATGCTTATATTGCAAAATAACTTCCAGGCTGATTACAACCATAGTCACGGGACTCGCCGCGAGTCCCCCGGACGCAACGAGTAGCGATCCGCACGACCCTGACCACGTCCTGGGCGTGCAGACGCGGACGCGGATGCGTCCAGGGGAGGACGTGCTGGACACACCAGAAGCGCCGCGTCCAGGTGAGTCCCGACCCCTGGGCACGGCCGGCAGCAGCAAAGGCCAAAAACAAAACAAAAACAAAGTTTTTTTATATTTTTTTTTTCACTTATATTTTCTATTTCGCCCTAAAAGCAACCTCATTTCATTCATTTGGCAAAATAGGAGGAGAAGAGAGAGTTGTGAAGAAAAATAGGAGGAGAAGAGAGGGCAACCAGCAAGTTGTTGGAAGACAAACCTACACACATATATCATCGTGGTCATACCAAAGAAGGAGGTGCATTGAGGAGCCTATTACCGCTGATTGGGAGGGAGCTTCTGTACTGCATTCAATCTAAGAAGTGGAGCTCCATCTCTTTAATTGATTTTCGTGCTCTTTAACAAATAATTCATTGTAATTTGTAAAATCACCGCTTTTTGAGAGTTTGCATTTTTTTATAAGCCCGCTTCTGTTTAAATAGTTTTAGAAACCCTACTTTTGCAGCCACATTCATTTGCAAATCAAACTATATTATTATTTTCACAATGTCTCAAACCCCAGTCGGAAAAGACCCTGCTTGGAAACATGCTGAAATCTTTCCCGGAATGAAAAGAGGAGATGCAAAATGTAACTACTGCAAAACAATATATCATGGAGGCATAAATAGATTAAAATACCATCTTGCACGATACTCACCCATGATGCAAAGTTGGGTTGCCCTAAAGCACCTCCCTTGCTGTCTCGGTGCAATTAGAAACTTCGGAAAATGCAAAAAGAAATGAAAAAGAAGTTCGTATGCGGAGTTGGTGAGGTTGGAGCTGGGATGTTGACTTGCGGATGTTGAGATGCCCGCCGCTCCATAATCGCCCCACGTAGTGCGCTAGTGCTGCTTAGCAGTGTTTCTTTTGTTTCATCACCGCGCGCGCGACTGGTGCCGGTGGCGTTGGTAATCGCCAGGCGCAGTGGCGGTGATAGTATCAGTCTCAGGAGTTCGGTGAACGAGGGTGGATCGCTATCGTATTGACGCATTACTCCCGGTTCTTAACCGGCTGCCAGAGCATAGTTGAACAAGGATTACATGATGCGCGAAAAGGCAATTGCGACTTTTGTGACCATCGCGACGCATCTCTTCCATGCAGCCAGTAATTCTTTTTCGGCGACCTGTTTTGCACCATATTTCAAATCTTTAACCCAGATGCAATCTCATTTAGCGTTCAAATTTAAAGTTGTGGTGCAAACTTGAAACTTTTTCATTTTTATGTCATCACTTTCTAAGCGTAACTTATTAATTTATTTTACATGTTATAGGTCAATCTTTTCCGGAAACATGCTTACGCTATAACTATATGTAAAGGCCCCAAAAGCCCTCTAGCGGAAGATGAAATTTAAAGGGCCCACTTTTGACTCGCTAAAAGTGATGTGAAAGCACAATTAGAGGAGCAACGCAAGCAGTGGAGCATGATTGGTTGCACCATCATGACTGATGGTTGGACTGCTAGGAGAAATAGGACGTTGCTTAATTTCCTAGTTTCCTCTGGAGGTAATTGTACTTCCTTCAATGCATTGGAATTTGAATTTTATTTAGTGAATCACATAATTTAATATGGCTGATTTATGTTTTTTAATTTATTGAATAATTGGTTTTGCTTTTTTTTCAGGTGACACCGTCTTCATTAAGTCCATTGATGCTTCACTCCAACACCAACGCTGAAGATTAACTGCGTGGATAATTTACAGAGGGTGATACCGATGGCGCGGCTGGAATGATGCCATGAGATGCGTTATATGGAGAATGGGAAAAAGCGGTGATGGCTAATGCAACAAATTATGTTGTCATTTGCAGATATTGATGGAGAGGCACCCTACTATATTTTGGACTCCATGTGCCGCCCATTGCATTGACCTCATGTTGGAGGATCTTGGGAAGCTCCCATGGATCAAAACATGTGTGGAAGCAGCAAAAAACATGGGTGCTTAACCTTATGAGGTAATACACGAGGTTGAGGGAGTTGTCTCGTCCTGGCATCACCAGGTTTGCAACAAATTTTATCACGATGCAATCCTTGATTCGGTCAAGGGCAGCTTTGAGGCGCATGTTTACTAGTGAGGAGTGGTCTTCCTCATCCTTTTCTACAAGCACTGCAGGGATTGCTGTGGCTGATTGCATTTTTGATGAGCAAGGGTTTTGGACACCAATGGACGAGATTGTAAAGGTAAAATTTAATTATTTATTATGCTTTAATTTTTAATCATATCTTACTTTTATTTGTTTATTTTCATTCACACTTATTTGTGAAACATGTTTGCACTTTGCAGTTTATTGAGCCCTTGCTAGTTCTCCTACGAGTTGCAGATGGGGAAAAGCCCGCAATGGGCTACATATATGAGGGCATGGATAGGGCCAAAGAGGCCATTAGATCAGTCTATGGTGGAGTTGAGGATGTTACATCCCGATATTATAGCTACTATTGTATAGGGCCATTGAATGTAATGTGTGAATCTTGATGATGAATAAAACATGGTTGATCTTGTTAATAAATGATTGAGTTATGTTTAAATGATGATTTCATTTGATTGTTACTTCTAAATGATTAGTCTTGATTAAATGTTGCATACAGTTATGGAATAATGTTAATCTAACTTGTGAGATGTTTTTACCTTGTTGTGAGCATATGACTGTCGGTGTCATGTCGTGATGTGCAGGTATGAAGACTGTACCTCCGGACAGAGGAGAGACATCATTCGGGGAGGAACTTGGTCGGGTAAACAGTAACGATTACCAAATTGAGCATACACACACATACTATAGAATGAGTAAGCCAAGTCTGTTTGTCGAGACAACGGTAAGTCATCCATAGGCTTAGGGAATCTGGTTACTTCTTTGTGCTATCTGAATGATGATTACTTATGCCTGACTTGTGTTTTAATCATGTGTGAGAATATGAATGGATAGGTCAGGCAAGTACGTGTATACATGTATGTCATGTACACATATCCATATGTATATACATATTGATACGTATGCTTGGCAGATGGATATGCCATACGTACATATCAACATGGTATACAAACACATATGCATACAGGGTATACATGTATATACCTACTCACGTTACCTATCGCCTGTGTATAACGATGCTATTATTATTATATTTGCTTGGGATTTACATATTTACATATTTACACAATGACGAAAAATGTATACTGAAAGTACGCTGACTGGCTCGCAATATACATGTTTAACGTTTAGTACGTATAAGTGTAAATATTTAAATATGTAAATATTTATATATTTAATCGTATATTAATATATATTTATATTATAATATTACTAAATATATATGTATGTATCTATAATCTAATATATTTAAATAGAAATATTTAAATATTTATATACACATACATATGTATTAAAGTAAATATTTTTATAAACGGAAATATATATTTATATATTAAATATATAAATCAAAGGATTTGGAAATTAAGTAAATAATACTTTGAGTAATATTTAATATCATGGAAAAATTATTAAATTAGTTTTAAATGAAGTCTTATTTTAAAGCTTTATTTAAAAACGTGTTAATTTGTGAAGAGCAAATTCGAATAGAAGAATATTCAATAAAATAAAAAAATTGAACTCAAAGGATTTAAATCCTTTAGCCGTAATGAAATATTTCGATTTTTATCAATTATGGAAATCGTGCCTTTTGTTTGAATTAATCAAAATCAAAGAGGAAATTGAATTGTTCATAATAAACATCTGAAATATTTAAAAAGAAGAAAGAAACGTCTTAAGCATGAAAATCGCGTGAAAAGCCACACGCAGGAAAAAAAAACGCGTTTGAAACGCACAGCCAGAGAATGGGTCGATGAATAATGGCCAACACTATTTTTAGGGCATCAAAAAGGGCGAACGTGGAAGTATGTATCAGGCTCGACTCTTTCCATAACGTATCTTTCAAAACATTTTATCAAAATAACCTAAAAAAAACTGAAAACGCCTTGCTGTCAATCCGCCATGTGAGAGTTGAAGAAGTCTTAACTGCTGGCTCTAAAGAGGTCGAATCACCTTCATGTTTGATGACTTAGGGTTAAATAATCCGCCAAGTGACGTTTGACCAAGTATTGAAGTTTGGGTGTCATTTTGCATGCCTGAAATTGTGGAAAAACTGTTGCCATTCGGGAGTATAAATATACACGCCTTCCATTCATTGTGGGCACGCTTTGAGCAATCCAAGTTAAGCTTTTTAGAGTGAGAATTCCTTTAATTCCTGAAGAGCATTTTTAAATTTCTGAGAGCAAACTTCGTCATTAACTGGAAGTCATTTTCTGACCATTAACATCACAATTTCTGAGCTCACAGTGAAAAGCTGTGTTTACCTTCAGCTACATATCTTTAGTAAAAATTCATTTTGAAAAGGAATTAGAGTCTAGTCTGAGAATTGTTGGAGGCCTGAAGTGCTGCAAACGTAATCAAGTTCATCCTCTAAAAAGAAAGATATAAACCAAGCATGCTGTTTCTTCTTTCATGATCTTGAATGTATTTCTTGTTATAAATCTAAAAGTATGTTTACTGAATGGGCATAGTTAGGGAAATTGCATTGAGTTCAATATTTTTAGTTAAGATAAACAAAGAAGTAGATCTCTTTTGCACCATGTAAGTAAACTACTTTAAGGTATGGTTATACAAGTTTACTGAAGCGTATACCTATTTGCATTAGTGTGTGTTTTGCATATAAGGAGTATATACGGATTCAATGATTAGGGGGAAATTGTGAAAAAGGGAATATAGGAGTAAAAAGCTTAAGGGATTAGAATGTTTCTCTTGCATTAGAACGAAATAATGGAAAAGATAAAAGAGAAGGATTTGTTTGCATTTTAAATGGTTTTTGCATGTTGTGTATGATCTCTATATGTGGGAATACGTAGACGTACTTATTATATTTACTAGGATCGAAATGATGGCAGAATCAAGTGAAGTCTTATAGCTTAAGTTATTAGGATAACTGAAACAAGTTTAGTACTCCTAGGATAAAGAATTCCTAGTTAGGAGGAATTGATACAAGACTCTTGAACACTGTTTTCATTTCTAGTAGGTTCGAATGATTGTAGGATGTCTGGGATGACGGATTCACCCATTGAAGGACAAACCTATGCATAGAGTAAGGAAGCCCTAAGTCAAATCGGCCCTGAGTAGTGTTTATGATAGATGACCTTCATTCGAAGTACTGAATGAGAATACTTTGGCCAAAGTAGTGAAAGGTACGACATCCACCTAGATGTGAGATAGTTGAGACTACACTGTCAGTTCATTGTGATCCGAGTACTAGATCGAGATTGTGAAACAACAAGGTTCTAGTTGAGTAGGACACAGCACTATGCTCAGTTGGTAATCGGCAGCTGATACCTAACCAATCTC
>VDFB02348113.1:0-16509 GCA_007258455.2 Sequoia sempervirens | reverse complement strand
GTCAATATAATGGTCCCCCTTAGATGATTACATATGCTAATGAGGTTAGCTTTTCCTACTTGTATTTTTCATTGTTTAGTACTCTTATAGTGAATAAATCTTATTGAGTTAGGCTTTCTATGACCATTATGTCAATTTTCACATCCAAGCTTCATTTTGTCTTAGTAGTTTGATTAAATATCTTAGGTTTGCATGTTAATTCCTATTTTATTATTCTCCCATGGTCATATATTCTTCTTTAAAATTTAAATCTAGACCTAGGCGAGTATGTAAATAATGTTGAACAATGGTATGCATTCATTTTTTGGTTGTACTTTGCATCTAGGTCTATTTAGACTTGAGCTCTTTTATTTCATAGTGATAGAATTCTCAAAATTTTTTGAGTCTAGGTTTAACTCATTTCATGCATAAATGATTGATAGACCCCATATTGTAATAGACCAAATCTTGTTCAATCACTCACAACCACCTAAAACAAAATCTTAATATTCTAAAAGATTCAAACTTGACTACCCAATATAATTTAGTAGAAAAAACTTTTAAATTTAGAATTGATGCCTCAATATTATAATACACATAATAACTAATATAATATTATATTGAATGGTTATAAATTCTGATTCGTGTAGACCCTTACACTTAAATTTTCAAGATTATATTTTAAACCCAAAATCTTCAACAAGATTTGTCTCAATAAAAATTTCAAATCTATTAGTTAAACCTTGAGCCTTCCTTCCAACCACCCACCTCCATTTGTCTAACATGGACTTTGTCCACATATTAACCCCAACTATCTTGTCATGGGCCTTAAACACTTAGGTCTAGACTTCAAGCAACTAGTTGACTCTGTCTATTTTGTTCCTCGTGTCTAAAAACGAGTTTGACGTGGCACTTGGTGTGGATTATATGACCAAGTCTCACTTTGGTGTATACACGTGTTATCCCCGTGATACCTCATAACCTCATTTCGTAAAAGATTCAAATGCTCACGAAGCTCTATTCATTCAACCCCTAATGCCTTTTTTTAATCCAAAAGCTGACTAGACGCATATTTAACTCAAATTCACAAAAATCTTGCATCCAATTTTTATGTCATGGCTTCCTTGGATAACTAAATTTTGAAATATTTGCTATTGACACAACGGAATTCAATGGTTTGATTTCATGATTAATATTCGTATTAATATTTTGGTGAATTTTTTAAGTGTAACATCAAATTTTTTTTAGTTGTATTTGTCGGTTTGATTATATTGAGGGACAATTAAAGGTGAAAAATTGATAAAATATTGTAAAAAATTATAGTAATTTCCTCCATTTAAATCAAAATTCTTCTAACTGGTGATAGAAATTTGAATTAAACAATTTATGTATTTGATTTTTTACTATAGTGATTTTTGTATGAATACACAAGTCTACATAGAGTGTTGATTCATACTTGCACTCTTAATTCCCCTTGCAGATCACAACTCTATTATTGATTGGATAGGCATTGATCATAGTGGTTAAGGATCAAATATATATTTTTTATTAAATATCTCTTTTTACTTAGTAGTGTAGGAATAGATTAGGTCCTAGTCTTAGTAGATAGTTACATTAGTGGATATTTGAAGTTGCACATGTGTATGTAAAGCATAAGGGGGATTAAACTTAAAGGGATTTATATTCTTATCATTTGTTGCATGTATTCTTAATTTGGAGTCTTATAGAACATTTTATAGCATCTATTATGTTATGAACTTAGTGAGAAATCTTGGAGGTTTATCATGAGTAGGTATGATTGTTGATGGCCTAATCATGTTTTGATATTTCTATTTAGTTTTTTTGTATATGACCTCTTGTAGTGTAGGAAAAAGTATCCCCTTTTCACACTTAATTTGGGAAATAATGATAATAAAATGAGCTAAATGATGCCTTAATTTAGTTTTGTAATATGTTTTACATATTCACATTAAGTTTATGGCCTTATTAAATAAAATGGACTTAATTGTGCCTTATTTATGGTGTTGTAAGGTGTACCTTTACACTTCCAAACTTATCTAGGGATTTATTAATTAATTGAGGTTAATTGGCCTTAATTGGCTCCCTTAGTTCAAATCCAAGCATAATTAATTGCAATTTCTGAAGAGGAAAACCTGGCATTCATTAATGTCATAACATAACACTTAACATTAGAGAATGTGTGTCCTAGGTAAGTGACCTAGGACCCATTCGCCCAAGGGCGAGTGGGTCCTCACTTAGACATAGGACCCTAATTTAAATTATGTTTTTGGTAGTATTTCAATGATATCAAATGTATATTCACATGTCGGCTTGTGTTATTTGAATTTTCAAAATTAATGTTAACTTATGTATAAATAAGAGGTCATTTCACTAAGTTTCATCCTAGAATTTTCATGCAAGCATTCCTAAAGTGAAGTTGATGATCAAGAGAGAATTTCAAGAGCATTTTCAAGGCATTCAAGGGAAGATTTAGTGAAGAATTATTGCATCATTCAAGATATTATTATCATGTCAAAGTATTCTTGCATCATGCATGTTATTTGAGCTAATATGTTGATGTAGTGTTCAAGATCCATTCAAGCATTCAAAGGCATTGTTTCAAGTCAAGTTTCATGATCAAGATCCACATCCATTGAACCCATTTCATGCAAGTTGCAGATCTACATTCCAAGGTGTATTAAAATGTTTAGTGAGTTGTGACATAGGCTTATTCATTCATCATTATTTCATTACAGGGTTTAATTACCAAAATAGGTTTTGAACAAGGAAAAACCCAATTCACCAACAAAACATCTTTCCCTCTTGATTTGTGTTTGCAGATTTTAGGTTGAAGATCTCTTGGAGAGAAAAATTGCAAAGTTGTCAAAGTTGCATTTCTTGTCATCATTCTTTCAATTTCATGGAAACTGGCCTATAGGATTTATTTTTGACTTTTGACCATGAAAATTGGGGATCTGGGAGTGCAAACATAGAGGAAGAGAACCCAAAAGCCATTTTTACAGAGCCTTAGCTAGGACCCATTTTCCATAGGAAAAATGAGTCCTCAGTTTGCTTTGAAAATCATTTTCGGCGACTAGTACACATCACTTTCCCATTCTCAAATCTGCATTTTATTTTTTGGTTCCATTAGAATTGAGCTTAATCTATTAGATGCACTTTGTAGATTGCATTTTGGAGTTTTTTTTCTATTTTTAATCTTTCTCCCCAAAGTGTTGTTTGACCTAGACCCCGATCCTAACACAAAAAGGGAAATTGTAAGATTCCTCAAAGAATTCACTCACCTAAGAGTTGAAAGTGGATTTTAACTTGAGGGATCTCATTTCCTGAATGAAATAGAAGAACATGTGGGTTCATTACACTCATTTTTCCCTTTCCATTTATGGTAAGTTTGGTGAAAAATTGCAAATTTAGTATAAAACCCTATGTGTAGTGAACCCTACCTCATTTTTCTATGTTTCATATACAATCAAGAATAAGTCTCTCATTATCTTCATCATGTAGCCCTTTCTCATTAAATAGGAAGAAAAAATTCCTAACATCGTCATTCAAAATGTCATGGAATGAAGAAAGAAGATCCCATTGAGCCTAGGTGAGAGTGGAAATAACATTTGTAGATTTATGCTCCATGACCAATTTAAAGAAAAAAGAGTTATTTCCATCCCTCACATGTAGCTAATCTATCCAAGTTTTTTATTTCCAAAAATTATCTTCTTGATGTTCACATTTAGCTAATTCATCAGTGAGATTGGATTCAACCCTTAAGATATTCTTAGTCATTCCCTCCTCTTTAATATGAAAAGTTAATTTCTCCAAACAAGCTTGAAGGTGTTATATAATTTGAAAAATATTAGTGAAGGTGGTGATGATCCATTTCTTCGACCTATATTTCACAAATTGAATATGTTTAAAAAAATATTACATGGTTGTTTCATAACATGGCTTCCCCTCCATCCACTATTCTTCCACGAGCTTATACAACTCATTATCTTAAAGCCGCATAAGTTGAAACTTGGAAGGGGATTCTTTTTGTTATGAAAAAACCATGGAGAAGGAAAAAATAAGCCAATGGTCTAATCCTTTCCACCTTAGATTCTTGGAAAGAGAGGTTCATATGTCACCAAGCCAAAATTCAAATACAATGAACTTGTTAAGCCTTTCTAAAATAGAATCTACTCCACACCTTTGATTATTCCATGTAAAAACTCTATTTCTTAGCTTCACACCAACCAAATTGAAATTTAATATGTGATCCCTAAACAGAGCATAAGCTACACCCAACCACCCTAAACCCCCATGTTTTTCATCTAGACTAGAAATTGTATTAAAATCACTAGCTAGAGTTTAAGGAAATAAAAAATTCATAGATTGAACTCATCTAATATGAGAAGAAACAAATAACTTACCTGGAAGATCTATGTGAGCATACAAATTAGTGAGTAGAATAGAAGCCCCAAAGTCAAAGCATGAGGAAACCAATAAGAGTGAATCATTGTTGTACACCCCACCAAGACAAAGTAATGCTACGAGGATCCCAAAAACAAGCCTAACCTCCTGAAGAACCCTAGACACCAATACATTACATTGTCTTCCTCTCCAAATTTTTGCTACTATACAAGCCCTATACTTAATTAACAGCTTTGTTTTCTCAATGAACACAACATCAAGCTTTTTTTCTTAAATCAAAGCTTGAGTAGCCTTTTGTCAAGCGATGCTACCTAAGCCCTTTGTATTGCAAGAGATCACCATTATTTTGGGTGATTAGAAAAATGGGATTCAAGAGTCTTGATAACCCTACATTCCACCAAATATTCTCCTATCAACTTCACTTTTTAATGATTCTTCTTCTTTCCCACTTTGGGCACTTTTCCAATACCACTCTTCTTAATAAGTTTTTTATGAAGACCCAACACAATAGGATCTTTGTCCTTACCATCTTCTCTAGTATCAGGCTCCTACAAGGGATCTAAAAACCCTCCTCCCCATTTGACACTATTTGAACATTTTACATAGCACTAGAGTCAACAAATAAGGTATGAATCTCTAGAACTTCTTGCAACTCTTTGTTACCCCTTGAGATGGCATAATTATGAATCTACCTTTCTTGAAAGGACTCATGTAAAGCTAAAGAAGGATTTGGAGAAGATCTAATATCAAGGACTTGAATATGCATACCCCAACTAACCCTTTTAGTATCGTACTCCATAAGTATGAATCCTCAAAAGATTCTAACACAAAAATTCTATTGTAATAGAACCCTTCGACAACAATTTTATTTTGATGACTACCTTACTTTGACATAGAATGATTCTTCATAGGTATAAATCCATTTGTATCTGACACCTCAAAATGGATGGGGCTTTTATCTTTCACTTTGAGATTAGGAGTATGAAACTCTAAAGTGGGAGAGCAAGATTGGGGAATCAATTTTGTGCAATTCCTCTTAAGGTGATCATATTCATGATACTCATGAAAGAAAAAGTCAAAGCTTCATATAGTCAATATGGTGTATCCATTTCATGTTACCTAGCAAAATATTTGAAGAATTAGTGAGTGGGTATGTTCAAATTGACTTCCACACAAATGTGAGAAAAAGTAGCAATCTTTCTATTTGTGGTTCAAATGCCTATAGGGACCCAAGGGTTTCCTAATAATTACAAAAATCAATTCTAAGATGTCTATCCTCTATATTTATCCATTTAGAGTTGGGGGAAATAAACCCATACTAGGATCTTTTAAGGAATCTCCTCCACTAGGTCGAATACAACATGTTTTGGTTTAATGAATAAACCTGATTGATTATGGAAATAAGGGCCTCCTTCAAAATCTTTATTTTGATCAACCATTTGAGTAAACACCACAAAGAATTATTTGTTAGCTGCCAAAATGATTTCTAAATCACCTTTAGGATTTTAGTTCTTCCTTACCCAATTCTCCAAGAAGGGCATAAAAATACGTAGTCCCTCAAATTTATAAATAAGCACATGCTCCAATAAATACCAAGCATCTTCAACCAAGCAATCCATATTAATGACCAAAATAGGTCAATCTATAATTTTCTCCAAACACCCATTATATTCTAGGTGAACCCCTAAAAGAGAATTAATCGCGAGGAGTCGTGAGTTGCATATAGTAGAAAGTTGAAAACATTTTCATGATTTGAAGTAGAATAATCATTAATGTTGACCACATATCAAACCCCCACTAGCCACCATGATGATGGTCACCCACCACAGATCATTGATCAATAAACAAAAATAAAACCCTCACCAAAGATTACCAAGGAGTGAAAGACCCCACACTCATTGCATGATCTAAACCCTATTTGTAGCCACAAGAATAAAAAAATGCATGTCATAGCCATCCAAAACCCTTATTTATTGATCCACACCCACATAGGCTTGATAAGGAAACATGCATTGTAGCCTTAAGCCACTCATGCCCCTACTAGGCATCCATGTAAACCCATAACTCTACCAAGTATCATCGTTCATTCATTCTATATTTGAATCTCTCATGGTAATTAAATTATGTACTATTATAATATTGAATAAATAAATTTGGTTGGTTAGTTACCTTAGGATGTAGTATCATAGTGATAAACTAATTCCCTAAACCTAAATTTCATATAAATACTTTAAAGTGTGAGGAATATGTGAAAATAAAAAAATAACCATCAATGATGTAAAATTCAACGTTCCTTAGTACAACTTATCCAAAATCCTTAAAATTAAGTTTCAATACATGTTTCTAGATAAAATTCATAAATTGTAAGTTATTTAAAAAAATCAACTTTAATAATAGTTCATTTGATGATTTTCTTAAAATATTATTAATAAATTATTTATTTTTAATTATGTTTGACTCAAATTTTCTTTCATAAAATAAATTGTTTATTTAATAAGTAAATATATTTAATCTAAGACTTTATTTTTTTTAATCTCACAATTTCAACTTGGTAAATGTAAATGATAAAAGTGTATATATATTATCTTTTTATTCCTTGTTTTACACCTACTTTTAATGTCATTGTAAATGGTGATCATAATACTATTTTTTATTTGGTACATTGCTAGACTTTAATCCTTAAATCAATTATGGATGAAGGTCTAATAAAAGGTTATCCCATCATGCAATCTTAACAAAAAAAATCCTCAAGAATGCATAATGAAAATAACCAAAATGATCAAGATCATTTAATAGAGGCTATGCCTAAAATGATCAATCAGGAAAATAACTCTATGTTGTCTGCTATTCCTACCAATGAGGAAGTCAAGAAGGTTGTTTTCTCCTTTGATGGGAGTAAAGTTATGGGTCCAGATGGGTTCCCTTTGTTTTTCTTCCAATGGTTCTGGGAGATTGTTGGAGGCGATGTGGTGAATGTTGTTAAAGAATTTTTTGGATCCATAAGTCTCCTAAACGAATTGAATGCCACTTTCCTAGTTCTAATCCCTAAGAAGCCTGGAGCAATTAACTTTGAGGCCTTCAAACCCATAAGCCTCTGCAACTCTATCTATAAAATCATCTTGAAGGTTCTGACTTCAAGATTCTTAATTCTCTTGCCTACTTTGATTTCACCTCAACAGAATGGATTCGTCCCTAGTAGACAAATCCTTGACTCTATTGTTACTGTGCATGAGAATATCCATTCCTTGGTTGAATCTAAGACTGAAGGCTTTCTGTTAAAGCTTGATATCTCAAAAGCCTATGACAGAGTTGACTGGATTTTCTTATTTAAAATTTTAAAGGCTTTCGAGTTTTGCAATAGGGTTCTTCAAATGGTGGAACAGATTGTGTCTACTGCTTCTATTTTTGTTATGGTAAATGGATCCCCTACGACATTCTTCCAAACTTCTAGAGGTCTAAGACAGGGTGATCCTATTTCTCCTATTTTATTCACTATCATGGCTGAAAGTCTTGGAAGAAATTTGAAAAGGTTGATTGACAATAGAACCCTTCTTGGTCTTAATCCTTCCTCAAGCAACCTGGTTTGTTCTCATCAACAAAATTTGTTCATGATACTATTCTCTTGGGTAAATCCTCAGTCTTAGAAGGAAAAACTTTGAAATCTCTGCTCAATAAATATGGGAGAGCGTTTGGACAGTTGATTAATAATAAAAAAAGTTCTCTTTTCTTTTTCAACAACTTGGCTCACAGACAAACCAAAATTTCCAAAATCCTTGGTTGTAGGGTGGACTTCTTGCCTGCCACCTATCTTGGCTTACCCTTAAGCCTTAAACCCCCTGAATCCTTTTGGATGTCGATGGTCGAGAGGTTTAGCAAGAAGCTTGCTGGTTGGAAAGAAGCTTTGTTAAGTCAAGCGGGTAAACTTCAACTCCTCAAAGCTTCTCTTCAGAATTTTTTGATCTATGCTTTGAGCCTCTTTAAGATTCTTGCTAAGTTTGTGGATGCTATAGAAAAGATTCAAAAAATATTTCTTTGGTCGGGTGTTGAAGAAAAGAAAAGACTACCTTTAATAGGATGGGAACTGGTGTGCAAACCGAAAAAGACCGGAGGATTAGGTCTTAGAAGAATTAGAATGGTTAACAAGATTCTTCTAGCAAAACAAATCTGGATAATGTTTTCATCTTCAGGCGAATGGACTGGTATCCTAGCTAGAAAATATTTAGAGAGCAATAGTTCTCTTATAATACTAAAGGAATCCCATCTTCTTCCCAGAGGTTCAACCTACTAGAATAATCTGATCAATGGGAAAAAAATTGTTTACTCTGGAATAGGTTGGCAAGTTAGAAGTGGAAACCAAACTAGATTCTAGGAGGATAGATGGTTGTTTAAGGAGCCCCTTATAAAAATTGATTCCTTCAGTGGATGGGCTGAGATTTGCAAAGTTCATTTTGGTTCTTATGTGAAAGACTATAGAGTGAATGGAAAATGGGTGGATCCGTGTCTTGTCAATCAGGCTCTTGCTACTATTCAGTCTTCTTTGGTGGTTGTTAGACTGGGATCTGATCAATTGGAAGATCGTCTTGTCTAGACTGATGAACCCTCGGGCAACTATTCTGTTTCATTTTCCTTTGCTAGGATTACTTCTTCCCAGGGTTCTCCTCCCTTTTGGTCGAAGGCTTGGTTCAAACATTTGATCCCTAAAATCAACATTTTTTTCTAGATCCTTCTCCAAAATAAGGTGCTCACGGTTGATAACCTTTGCAAACACGACTTTCAAATACCTAATAGATGTTTTCTTTGTAAGATGGAGGCAGAGTCAGTGCACCATTTGTTCCTTCATTGTCCTTTTGCTTCCTCAATTTGGGAAAAAATAATCAATTATTGGCAACTTTCTTGGGTTTTTCCCTCATCTATTGAAGACTTCTTCCTTTAATGGAAAGCCCCGACTCACAATCCTGTTCTCTGATTTTTATGGGATTTCTCTTTCCCTCATGTTGCTTGGGGTCTTTGGAAAGAACGTAACAACATAATTTACAGAAATAAAGAAGCTCCGCTGGACATTGTTTTTGATAAAATAATCAGATTTTTGAAAGAAAATGTCAATGGTATCTCCCAGAAGGTTAGCAATTCTGAGAAAGTGGCCCATTCATCCTATGATCTTATAGTTGCCAAGGAATGGAATATAAGTCTTGATTTTCCTTGCACCCCTAAAAAAGCTAAGAAGGATAAAGAGAGTGTCCGCTAGTCTTTTCCGCCTAATGGATGGGTCAAATCTAACTTCGATGGAGTGGCCAAAGGTAATCCGAGGGCAGCGGGTTGTGGTGGAGTCATAAGGGACTCCTTTGGCAACTTTCTAGGTGTGACGGCCACTCCTCTAGGTTCCCAAACCAATCACCTGGTCGAGGCTACTGGTGTTTTTCATATTATAAATTTGGCCCAAAGTCTTAATTTTAAAAACCTTTAGCTTGAAGGTGATTCCAAAAATATTATTGATTGTCTTCTAGGCAAGTCCCCCCCCTCATGGACAATAAAGTCATGGATTGATGATGCCATCTCGACTCTAGCTAAGTTTGACAACATAAAGATTTCACATGCCTATAGAGAAGCCAATGCTATAGCAATTTTTTTTGCTAATGAAGGGGTTAAGAGTAATGAACAAAGCACTTGGCTAAATTTTAGTGATCTAAGTGTTAATGTCCGAGCTTTATTGAGTTATGATGAATCACATGGGCAAGAGCCATGTTATCTCTTTAACAAGAATAGGATGGAGTTATCACATCACAATCATTAGATTGTATGGGACCACTTGGATTTAGTTGCTTAGTCTACAAGGTGGCCTGGCATGCTTTGTGGGTTCTTAGATTTGGCAGGACCAGTTCTAGTAAAGATTTCGTCTCTGTCTGCCCCACTGTGCTTGCCAAGATGGGTGGAGATAGGAAAAGAATTGAGTCAGACAGCTTTGAGATGCACACAAGAAATGCTAAGGCTTGGAATAAAGTTAAAAGTGGGGGTTTACTTCCTTTCCTAGAAAAACTCCATGGTTCCAATTAGGAGGCTACAGATCTTTTTGAGAAAAATTGGGATAATGGGGATCTTACCCTTTTTGGTAGGAAAGTTGAGCTCAACGAAAACCTTATAGCTAAAGTGACGAGAATGTCTACTGATGGGAAAAAAAAATTCAGGGATAGGGTTTTCTTGGATGATTCTGTCATTAGATTTCCAAAAAAAGAGAAGGAAAGAATGAATTTGGTGAAAATTGCTAACAGCTACTTCGAAGCTGACACCATAAAAGCTCTATGGAGAAAGGTTCTTCGTGTTATCATGGAGTACATAACTATGGATGGTCACTTCACCAGGGTCTACGGTTATCACTTTTTCCTGCTCAACCATTTCCGCTACAAGGTTAGGGTTTCTTTCCCCTACTATCTTCTCTGTTCTTTGAGAAAAACTCTGGATGACCATAAGAAAAACCCTAGAAGATTCCCTATTTTGCAAACTGGCCTGATTAGATTAATTGTTGAACATTGCCAAAAAATGCTCATTCCTGCTAATTTGGAAGCCTCCCCTAATTCTGAGGATGATGATACTGAACCCAGCTGCTCCGGGTTTTTTCCCAATTTAAGTCTGGCTAGAATGGGCCTTAGCCCGCTCATTGTCCAAACTGGTAAGAATAACCCTAATTCCCTTACTGTGAAATCTCGTGTTGTGCCTAAGCTGGGAAGCCCTTCCCTTAAAACTAGTATTGATAAGAATCCTCTGACTAAAAACCTTGTCTCGTACTCTGAAGATTCTCCTGAATCTGAGGAGTCTGGTG
Source organism: Sequoia sempervirens (assembly GCA_007258455.2). Classification (NCBI taxonomy): domain Eukaryota; kingdom Viridiplantae; phylum Streptophyta; class Pinopsida; order Cupressales; family Cupressaceae; genus Sequoia; species Sequoia sempervirens. The sequence goes on along the minus strand of VDFB02348113.1, from coordinate 5,291 downwards.
CTAACAATTATGAGCCCTATGTTGTCCCATCGTTGGATAGAAATGCTAAAACTGGCTCCCCTGTTACTCCTAACCCTGCTAATACTTGTTTCAATACTAATAGAGATCCCACTATGGATGTTCTAGATTTAGCTAGAAATAATGTTGATAACCATTTCAAACTTTCAGAATGGACTTTTCATGAAATTAATGAGCTAAAGATTAAAAAATTGGGCCCTTCAAAGTAAATTGGAAGATTTGGGAGCTAAGGTTGCAGCGCTTGATAAGAAAGAGGTGGAACGAAGAGAATATGATGTTAGCAAAGATACCTAGTACCAAGCTGGCAAGGATAAAAATGTTGAAATTGAGTTGGAGAAAATGAAAAATACTATCAAAATTATTGCTGAGCAAAACAATCATATGGCTAGACACAATGCCATGACTGAGAAATTGGACAAAGCTCAACAGGGGTCTTTGGTGGTTGATCTGGAGGAAATAAATGAAAGAAACCAGGAGGAGGATGCTAGCATTTCTAAGAGAACCAGGGCTAATTTGAAGAGGAAGGCTCCTCCCACTCTGCAAATGATTCAAATCTTTAAGAAGGGTGTTCAAGATATACAGAACCTAGAGGCAGAGACAGAGTCTATCCTGAAGACTCTGGGTTGAATGTGGCTGGTCTCTTGTTGTCTTTTCTACTGGCCTTTTTTGTCTGACCTTCCTGGTCTTTTGTGGGTGGCTGCTGCTTGTTTTGGTTTTTTCCTATTGTGCAGCCGGTTTTGTCTGTTGGACTTTTTTTTCCTTTCTTTTCTATTTGTAAATCAGAGTTCTTTTGCATCCTGTAAAACCATTATTTACCCTTTATCAAAACCATGGATTTTTTCTCAAAAATTTTAGGAAGGAACTAGAGGTTTATGAGTTAGGCCTATGACCCATATTCAAAATGATAAAACAAAGAAAATAAACTTATCTATTGTATTGAGAACCCATATTGTGGTATGTGTAGGATCACTTGAAAAGAAAAGGCCCTTGAGAAAAAAAATTCAAAAAATATGAGTTAATAATGGATGTGAAAATTTGAATTAAAGTTATTCATATTATTCTTAAAAAAGATGTAAGAATAGAATCTTAGCAAATTATGTGGAAGCCAAACTAATATTTATTAATTTATTTTTAAATCCTGATTTTGTGAAAATTAAATTTCAATGAGGGATTTAAATTCTCTGAAAATAAGTAGTGAGGGCGGCCCATCCTAATTCTAACCACAATAAAATGATAATATATTTTTTATAGATTTTTAGATAGCAAGTAGAGGACATGTCTGGGATGTGGATGCATTTTTTGTAATTTTCAAGCAAATAATTAATTATGATTTATTTATTGTAACTTAAAAAACATAAAACTCTTTGTGTCTTGAATCCAATTCCTAACTTTGGTCAAAACTTCATGAAATTAATTTATTTTTTTAATCCTATAGTATGCGAGTCATAGAATGTGATATGTTTTACATTCAAAAAATGTGATACCATTTGAACGCTATAGATGCTTTTCAATCAACCTATCAATTAGGACTTTAGTTGTAATTCAAATAGAAAATCAATAATAATTATTTATTAAATTCAAAGTAAAGCATAATTTATATTGGTGGAAAGCAGAGAATCTCCTTTAAAAACCCTTTACATTTCATCAATTTTGGGTAAAAAAAAAGTTGTCAGCCACATGGGCCATCATATCACTTACATATTGCCACTTTTTGGCCCATCGTGATCTTGCACATACCCTTGTGATCTATTCTAAGATTTTGATAGCCATGATGTTGCCTCTATATTTTTGGTTAGTGATACTCCAGTGAGAAGCTTTCTCTATAAGTGTATTGTAATCTTTATGATTTTTGAATAATATATTGGGCAGATTTCAAACTGTTGGGTTTTATCTTGAAAAGGTTTTCCCCATGTAAATCACTATGTTGCGGTATGCATGATATTTATGATTATTTTCATTTATGTTTATGTAACTATTGGAAAGATCTATAAATTTTTGCATTATCCTCTGCTTAAGATTAGTGTAGTAAGTTGTTATGCTACCTTAGCTTCCATACATTCCTAAAATAATTTTTTTATGATAGATTCATAGAGAATACAAATAGAATAGAGTCGATTATCATTTAAAACAAAAGTGTTAGGAATGAACACATAGCCCAAAAAAATTGTTGGTAATCTTTTTCTCTTTACAAAATAGAAAATTTAATATGTCCATTGGAATGAAATAAAGGGAGTCTTGAATAGGAAAATAGTGTTGGAGTAGTTTCTAGGCTATAAATTGAGATTCTACAATGGCCCTTGAAAGATAAGGTGTTAGTGGTTAGCATTGATGGCCAAATTTTTCAACTAGAGTGTAACATATTTGCAACCAAGGGAAATGGGGGTTAAGAATAATTAAGTGCTATCACACCCACTTTCAAACTATTCCATTCAAGGATAACCCTAGAGATTTCAACGCAAAAGAGAAATAGATCTTGCAATAGGGTTGTCCTAGGGGCTAAAAGTAGACTAATAAGGGGTTCACCAATAAGTTTAGACTTGGAAAAGATAATGAAATGCAAGATGCAACACTAAATGACCTAGAAAAGTGAATGAAACAACACAAAAAACTACAAAACAAAATGTGTGCACCTAGAAATCTAGAAGTGGTTGGATGAAGGTCTGGAAAATTGGAAATTTTGACTTTACTACTGACTAGGACTCATTCGCCAATCTGGGTGAATCAGTCTAGATTTCAGAAAACTGTGCAAGAATAGGAATTTTCCAAATGGGTATATGAATCTGCAAAAACCTAAAATCTGACTAGAATTGTGACAAATTTTCCAAAAGTGGCAAATCAATCTAGTTGGCCTTTTTTAAAACATCAAAGGTTGATCCTATTCTTCTTAGTCTACTCTATCCTTTCTGATTGGTTTCCAAATTCGAATACCTAATTTGCAACCTGTAGGTCTTTTCAAAGGCTCTCCAAGGCTTGATGAAAACTTTGACAACTTTGAATGATTTGTAGCTTGTCTCCAATAGGAAATATGTAACCTAGACCTACAAATCACACACAAAGGAGAGGGAAAGATGTTGTTGGGTTAGTGGATAGGGGTTTTCCTTGGTCAAACCCCTTGTTGGTAATTAAACCTTCAAATAGAATGAAATAGAATGGTGAATGATGAATGAACAAAATGAGATGTTGCAACTCACCAAACCCTAGCAATAAGGTGCTACAAATATGCTTGATATGGCTGCAATGGATGTAGATCTTGATTCTTCCTTGAATAATGTTGATCTTGAATGAAATACTTGCTTGAATCATAAAACCTTACATCACAATTGTTATCACAATGAAAAACATAATGCATGAAATCCTTGACATGATGATTGATGCTTGAACAATGCTCTAAAATTCTTGATAATCTTCCCTTAAATGATCTTGAATGCTCTTGTGAATTCTTGTGAACCCAAAATTTCTATGAGGATGAACACTTGAATGCCTGGGATGAAAATGAGAGAAAGAGCCTTGTGTTTATACTCAATTATGTAAGAATTCCCGAAATTACAACACTACAAGCCAACATCATATCTTGGAGAATAAAATCCTACCAGAAATTTTGAATTAATTTTAATTTTGGGCCACATGGGACTCATTCACCCAAGGTGGAAAATGAGTCCCACCAGGTTTAATTTTTGGGAACATTTTTTAAAAATACTTAGAAAGGTGTGAAACCAAGGTCGGGACCAAAAGATCTAGGTGGGACCTATTCGCCCAAAGTGGCGAATGAGTCCTAGATCACTAAATTTGGGTCATTCAAACTTGAAACACCTGAATTATGATTGGCTAATGATTTTTGTCAGGATTATCCTTGAAAAGATGCATTAAATGGGTATGTGCAAGATCATGATGGGCCAAAAAGTGGTGATATGATGGGTATTTATAGGGTATGTGGCTGACAACTTTTTTTAACCTAAAATTAATGAAACGAAAAGGGTTTTTAAAGGAGTTTCTCAGCTTTCCACCAATATAAATTATGCTTTACTTTGAATTTAATAAATAATTATTATTCATTTTCTATTTGAATTCATTTAAAGTCCTAATTTGATAGGCCAATTGAAAAACATTCATAGTTTCTCAAACGACATCACATTTCCATGCTTCTCAGATACTTGTGATTAAAAAATATGAATTTCAAAGAAGTTTTATTCAAGTTAAGGTGGTTAGACATGAAAAGTTTTATATTTTTAAAAGCTAGAATAAAAAAATCATAATTAATTATTTTCATTTGGAAAAATTACAAAAAAATATGTACCTACATTAGGACATCCAATAATTTATATCTAAAATCTATAAAAAAATATTTTATTGTATTAGGTGGTCAATAGACACCTACTTCTTATTTTTCCTTAAAATTGCTCAATGATTGAAATTTCAAATTTTCACCAAATAGATTTTTTTTTTTAAATAAACGAGTAGTTTGGGAAAATATATTCAATGGTTGCTAAATTCTATTCTTACATATTTTTAGAAATAATATAGATAACTTTATTCAAATTTTTAAGTCAAGTTTCCTTAGATCTGATTTTTCTGAATTTTTCACCACTTAAGGGCCTATTTTTTTCATGATGATCCTAAACATACCCAAATGAGGCTTTTTGATGCAAAATATTTTCAATTAAAGCACAAGAAAGCCCAATTATTAATGAAAATCCTAGAAAAGTGTGAAGGTGTGTTACAACACTTCACAAAACTTTAAAATAAGGAAATATTAATGTTTATTTTGATTAAAAAGAGGTTAATTAGGTTCAGATAATTATAAAACCTTAGAAAAGTGTGAAAGTGTGTTACAACACTTCACAACACTTTAGCAAGGTACCATTTAAATACATTAGTTCACAAGGGCCCAAGACCTAATGTGAATGTGTCAACCACATTACAACACTAAATCTAGGCAACATTAAGCCTAACTCACAAGGAGGGCCCAAAAAATATAGGAAAAGTAGAAGGGATATTTTTTTCGTGACTACAATATTCATTTATAATAAATATCATGTTAGAATCCTTTGAAAGAAGCTAAATGTGAGAAATAATTCATTTCCCAAAACCAAGCCACTAGAAAATTTTACAAATGAATGGCCATCTTGTTTTTCACAATCCAAGTTATCAAAGTTTACTTTAACTAAAAGAGAAACTTGAGTAAATTATTGAGCCTATTAAGATCCCAAACCAAAAAAGAATCATTCATAAAGAATAATCTTCCTTTAAATCTATTTTTCTCTAGTTATACAATC
>VDFB02348112.1:0-10104 GCA_007258455.2 Sequoia sempervirens | reverse complement strand
GCCCATTTCATTGTGAATGACCTCTACAATGCAGCTTAAAAGGTACTTTCGACAGGGTTATCATCTTTTTGTAGTATCTGTGAGTGACTTGGAGTCATAGGATAGTCGAGCAGTGTCATTGGATGATTACCCTCTCCTTAAGGATTTTTTTGATGTATTTCCAGGAGAGATACCTGGTATGCCACCAAAACGAGATATATATTTCAGGATTGATCTGGTACTTGGAGCTGAGCTGATATCTCGAGCACCATATCAGATGACAACACATGAACTTTAGGAACTTCATTTCCAATTGGAAGAGTTGTTGGCTAAGGGGTTTATCTTCCTAAGTTTTTCCCCTTGGTGAGCACTTGCAATATTCATAAAGAAGGATGGTTCTCTTCACTTTTGTATTGATTACATGTAGTTGAAAAAAGTAATTGTGAAGAATCGATATCCCTTGCCTAGAATTGATGATATTTTTGATCAGATAAAAGGGGCGAAGGTATTTTCTAAGATTGATCTCAAATCAAGATATCATTAGTTGTAGATTAAGGATGCAGATATTCATAAAACTCCATTTTGTACTCGATACACATATTACAAGTTCACTGTGATGTCGTTCAGGTGAATGAATGCACCTTCAGTCTTCATGAGCTTAATGCTTGGAGTGTTATGAAAGTACTTCGATAGATTCATCCTTGTGTTTCTTGACGAAATTCTAATATATTCTAGGTCTATGGAAGAACACGAGGAACATCTAAAATAGGTGTGACAATGCTTAAGGTACAACTAGTTGTTTTCCAACTTGGAAAAGTGTGACTTCTATAAGACTAAAGTTCAATATTTGGGCTATGTGATTTTAGGTGAGGGAATTTTAGTTGATCCTACAAAAAATTAGGCCATTGTGGATTGGCCCACACCCACTAATGTCTCAGAAATTCATAGTTTCATGGGACTTGCAGGAATTATCAGCAGTTCATCCAGGGCTTTTCAAGGATGGGACATCCTATCACCTCTCTCCAAAGGAAGGGAAAGAAATTTCTTTGGTCTGATCAATCTCAGTTAGCTTTCCAAACTCTTAAGGAAAATTTAACTAGTGCACTAATCTTAGTAGTACTAGATATGACATGTGACTTTTTTGTTTGTATGGATGCTTCTTTGGAAGGCTTAAGGGCCATGTTGATGCAAGAAGGGTGAGTGATTGCTTATGAATTATGGAAACTAAAGGATCATGAACTAAACTACCCCACAAATGATTTGGAGTTTGTTCATAGTTGTCCATGCCTTGGTGAGATGGAGGAACTTCTTCCTAGGGCATCAGTTTGAGTTACATATAGATCATTGTAGTCTGCAATATATCTTTACGCAATCGAACCTGAATGCAAGGTAGAGAAGGTGGATGGAATTCTTGTGCAAATATGATTTTGAAGTGAAGTATATCTAGGGAAAAGAGAATGTGGTGGCAAATGCATTGAGTTGATGCAAATATGAGATTTTTGTTGTGGCTCTTGAGGTTGATTTGAGGAGTCAAATCATCATAGCTCTTCCTCGAGATAATTGGTATCAAGTAGTGAAATTGGAGATTGAGTCGAGGAGAGCTCTGGAAGGAAAATTTTTTAGATACTCATTGGACATGGATGGTGTTTTGTGCTATGCAGGCTGAATGTATGTACCTCTTGCTAAGGGTCTTCACACTCTAATCTTGACTGAAGCCCATCAGGCCCCTTATTCAGAACATCCTAAAGTTAAGAAATGTATGCTAATCTATGCTCACTATATTTTTGGGCAGGATTGAAACGTGATATTGCTAATTTTGTGGCTAGGTTTCTATAATTTCAGAGAGTTAAGGTTAAGCATCATCATCTGGTAGGATTGTTATAGCCTCATCTTGTTCTAGAATGGAAGTGGGACATTATCTCTATGGATTTCATTGTCAACTTGTCTATGTCTTCCAAGCGACATGACACTATGATGGTAACTATTGATAGGTTGACCAAGGTAGCCCGTTTCTCCGCCTATTCAATCTTCTTATACTACTTTTGTGGTGGCTAGGGTGTTCATGGAATACATTGTTTGATTGCATGGGATACTACAAAGAATCATTTTTGACAGAGATTCGGCATTCACATCCATGTTATGGACATCTTTGTAGCTTTCCTTAGGGACTAAATTGAACTTTAGTTCAACCTACCATCCTAAGATAGATGGTTAGATTGAAAGAGTTAATCAAGTGCTTGATTATATGCTCTACATGTATGTCATGGGCCAATAATCATGTGAGAGGAGAAAAGGCCAATAACTTAAGCAAAGGATTTATGCATGTGCTCAATAATTTATTCTTAAAAGGGGACTTCCCCTAGGAATTGAGGGACTTAGAATATGATAAAGGCTAAGGTAGACAAGGCCAGTTGATGAATGACTTAAGACAACTTAAGTTGTGGCTTAAAAAATAGAAATCAATTTAGCAAGTCAACAAATAATTAGACCAAATGATCAAAAGTGTTCATGAGTTAGGTTTTTAAAAGGTTTTAAGCTATGAAGAAAAACCTTAATCACAATTTTGAAAAACCCTAACCATAGAATAAAGACTAGAAAGTTCAAAATTTGGGACAAATAGGAGGAATAAACAAAATTTGTAACAAGTCCCACTAGACCCTTAGTAATTTATTGATAAAAAAATATTTATCTTTTTTTTTTTTAAATGCTTAAAAAAATATGAACTCTCATATTATAGTTTATTAATATAAAAAATGTGTTTAATTTATTTAAGGTTTATTTTATTTTACATTGAAGTATTTTTTAATTCTCTCTTCTAATATAATCCACACTTTTTCATATAATTTATTCATCATTTATCTTTTTTTTTTGTATTTATTCATCCTCTATCTAAAAAAAATTATATTTATATATTTAAAGAGTTGTTTTGATTATATATAAATTAATTTTACTTTACAATTATTTAAGAATTATTGTGTTATATTTACTAATATTTAATAAATAATTATTTTATCTTTTAAAAAAAATTATGTTCAATATATTTGATTTCTTTTATATGAGTAATTACATAAGACTATTTGATGCCATTGTATAACACAATTGTAAAGATCACTTTTCATCATATTAATTAGTCATATGAAGATTGCTTCTTCGAATCCTCTAAGTGTTGTAGCCACTAAAATTTTGGAATTGCATGGCTGTGAAATTGCTTCTAAGAACTTTCTAGCATGGAGATTTATCTATATAAAGTTGTACCCATTAAATTTTAGGAATTTTACTAGACCATCAATCCTTAATAAGATTTCTTTTTTTCAATTCTTGTTTTCATCCCTCTTTATAATTGTATTTTATTTTTGATAGAATGTCTATTTTTAGATCTCCTTTAACTATGTATACACCTATCTTTTATTTTATATACTAGGGTTTGGGCCTTTAGGTGTAGTCTATTCATAAAAAAAATATTTATTTTATTTATTATAGAATTATTTCATCTTATATTAAAATACATTTATATGCTCTCATCTAATCTTATAAGGATTATATAAACAAATAAATAAAAAGAAATATCTTATAGAGAAATATATTTAAAATAATATATATTTATAAATATATTATTTTAAATATATTTATTTTAAAAAAAATTTGAAATCATTTATTTAATGAGTTGTTTTATTTATCTAAGAGTTATCCATAATGTATTTAAGAGTTTCTTTAAGTTAAAATTATTTAATAATTATTTTAATGTATTTATTAATTTTTAAAATATTTTTTCTTATGTTTTGCATTTTGTGTATATGAGTAATGACACGAGATTCTTTCATGTTATTCTATAACACATGTAGATGTACTAAAATTTAAATCCTAAAAGATCTCCTTTATTGTACTAATTATGGGTCATGTGAAGATTGCTTCTAGGAATCCTCTATCTACACGTGGTAGCCACTAAAATTGTGGGATTGCATGGACCTTAAACACGGAAATTGCTTCTAGAATCCTCCATCAAAAAATTGTAGCCACTAATAAAATTTATGAACCCTAAATTGTGAAGGCTTACCTGATATCTATTGCTTTCTCTCCATCTAATGGAAAAGTGGGATACTGATCTAAAATCTGATCATAAAAGCTGTAAGATGGTAAAAGGTTGCAAGAATTCTGCAATCAATCATTTTAACCAGATCCCAGATGAATTGGTCACCTGCATTTTCTGCAAACTTAGCTCCAGTTCAAACCATTCTAGAGATTTCTTTGGAGCACTTCTAGGGTAAGAAATCTATTTTTCTGTAAAAGTAGTTGTATGTATAACAGAGCTTCTTCATTTATAGAGAGTTTTTTTCATTTTATTTATGCAAATGCAAGAGGTTTAATATGCTGGGCAACCAGAAAGAAGTGTTGCAATACGCCTCCCAATCGTTATGCACTTCAAAGAACTTGTCTTTCATCCAAAAATGTGCAGATGCCGGAAACATCGAGGCCTTTTACACGCTAGGAATAGTAAGACTCAACTTTACATACACTGCGCTCTCTTATTTTATCTTAAAATGATATTGAGCATATTTCTTTATTACACTATACTAGTCGAGCAACACATACTGTATTCATTTTGTGATGTACTTTCGATTCCAAGGTAACTGAATACCTTCATATATTTAGATCTATTTGTCTACAGGCCTTTTAACATCAAGAATATTTAAAATTTTATTAGATCTATACATTTACCCTCCTACAAATCCTAAACCCTAGCACATCTGTAGAATAGGTTTATTTCTGTAAAGCACCCACTTGGAATCACAATGTCTCTATTACACAAGCTATCAGTAAAACAGCAGCTGAGCGTACCCAGTAAAAAAATTTGCCTACTAAACCACAAACATGCATCACCATACTCCTTGGATTTAGTTCTGAGGAAGGGATTAGGTTACCTTTAATGAGAAATATCTACTTCCCAAAAGAATCAAGGGATTGGGTCAGCCCTGCCTTAGGGGACATTCTCAGGAATAGTCGTGGTATTGATATCTGCTGCATTGTGTATGATTTCACAGTTGCCAAACTAACCACAAAATCTAAAACTATAGACCCATAATACCGTGTAGTCAACAGACCGCTGTTGATTGTCACCTTTCTAACCCAAACCCTAACACTTCCGTAGCATCGGTATATTAAAAACACCACTTTACAGTCAAGACACCTCTGTTGATAGTCAACTTTGTAGCCTAAATGTGGAATCAACAGATTTCTGTAAAACACCCAGTAGAAAATAATGAAGTCCCAAATTTGGGCTTACTGTATCACTAACACCTTAGATTGTATTAGGCCGGCTTTTACAAGATATATGTTACTCATCCAAAGTATCATGAGCATTTCCTTTAGGGGCATGCTCAGGTCTAGTTGTGGATGGATAGGAAATAATGATGCCCCAAATTTAGCTTTTCTGCATCAGCATTGGGTTGAATTTAACAGGAAATGTCGTTATCAGGTCTAGTTGTGGATGAATTAAATTTGAGAGGAAATGCTATTATCAGGTCTAGTTGTGGATGAACTCAATTTAACAGGAAATGTCATTATCAGGAATTAAATCTGTGGTAGTGTCAATGTCTTGTGCATTGTGGATGATTTTAGTTTTGACCAACTTACCTGCCAAGACTAAATTATTGATCTCGTCCTCTGTCAATTATATATTGTAGGTTTCATTGATCTATTGGCAATCACTTCAGCGTAAAATTAAACATGCTATCACTATCAGTCAAACAGTTGAGCATGAAAATGAAATACTTCCTGATAAAAATTATTGAAAGAAATTGTGGCTGATAAAACCTGCACTCACAGGCCAAATAAATCCAACAAACATTTTATAAATCAAATTATTAAATTCATTATGTTTCTCAGGTCATACTGATGGTGCGTTTGTTTCTGTCTGGGCAGCTCATATTCTATTTGAGTAAACGCAGGGATGAAGGAATTTCACTTTTGGAAAAGGCTGTCAATGCATCTCACTCTAGAGCCACATTTTCAATGGCTTTAATAAAGTTCAACGGCAGTGGGGGAGAAAAGGAGAGCAAAGATTTTCACGCGGCCGTTGATCTGTGTAAGAAAGCTGCACTTCTTGGGCATAGCGGTGCTTATGCTGAATTAGTATTGTTTCTTGCCTTTCGTTATGGCTTTGTCAGAAATCCGCGAACATGGCATCTGCTAAGGCGAATACGAACCTGTACAGAATTTATGCAAATGGTTCAGTGGCCACCCACCAGTCGAAATCAGGCCCAAAACACATCGCCAGGTATTTGCCCGAATATGGAAAAATGACCTGCAGATGCTCGTGGTTGCAAAATGAAAGCTCTTTTCTCTAATTTATTGTTGCAGCATGTCTGAGCAGATCGGGCACTCCAGCACTAGCTTGCAATGCAATCATTTCATTTTTGGCTTCTATTACCTTTCTCTCGTGAGTGGTTACCCATCTCTTTTTCTTTCCTTCTATGTATTTATAATTCATTTTCTTGATCGCCCATTCTTTATATTTCTGAATTCAACCAAAAACATGAATTAAACTGTATTCAGTAGAACTCTCAGACTTTTATTGATTTTGATATAATCGTTAAAGATCCCCCATGGTAACCCAAATGGAGGTTTCCATTCTCAAATGTAAAGAGGTTGAAAAAATGTAAATTGATTATCAATCGAACTTTCCGTGCCGCTGAACTGTAAAAAAGCGACACTTGGTTTTTTCACAAGAAATGAGGCGATCATATAAGTGATGATTTCAGCCAGGAGACCGTCAAAATGAACAATGTTGAGTGGTTAATCCTTTTTGAAATATGACAATGCGAAATTGATGTCCAAAAATTAAAGGAAAACAATACAGCGAAGATTGGTAAAGGCATGTTGCTGGGGTTGGCCGGAATGAAGGCACAAAGGCACGCCAAAAACAAAATCAGCTGGCGGGCAATGCAGACGAAGTAAGATTTGACCAGGCAAACGTACATCATGTCACCATAAAGAAATTAGAAATTGATTCATGATTTTTAAATGTGTTATACAAAGTAAATAAGAAAATGAATCATATTGCAATTAGTATGCATCATATGGAAATAGGTTTTCATTGGCTATCAATTTTGTGGCTCCAAAAATCCTAGAGATACTTAATAACACGATAAGTCAATTACATTAACTTAGATATAAAGGTAAGAGTTGCTATTAGACAACGGAAAATTAGGCATCAAGTGATAAGAAATGGTATGTGTTCTTCTTTTTTAGGTTCATAGATTATAATAATTGGAAGATTATAACACTAGTCTCACCCTAGCTCACCTTAGGTACCCAAGGTAAGGGATGCTAGGCTGTTGGGCTGGGCCGCAGGGACACCCCTATAGTGTCAAAGAAAAAAATCCATGCAAAAAAATATGAAAAATAATTTGTATCACTTCACATAAATCCCCTTAACTTTGTTTACACATGTGCAACTTGCAAATAATATGAAGAAGGCATATTGAAATTTTAATCAACTCTATTCTCACAAAAGATTTCACACAAGTGTTAACTCTAGACCATAAAAGAGGGTGGGCCCAAAAATACTTCTAAATGTGAAAAGTACATTTAAATATTTTAAAATGTTGGTTCAAAGGATAAGTTAAAGTAAAATGATCCCTTGATCACATATTTTTATAACATTTCACAATGTAGATTTGTATGTATTAATAACATTTACTATTAATCATGCTTCATAAATCCATAACTAAAAATAAAATCCCATATAATGTACCAAAATGATGTATTTCAACTGCACATTAAAATATTTTTATAAATCAAAGTTTTGGGGACTAAATAGTCAATACACGAGAAGGTTAATAAATATAGCCTTGTGTATACATAAATCATACATATCCTATAATATATCATATTAACATATATTATTTTACCCTATATTTCATGATCCTCTCCTATCCCATCACACTAGTCTCTACTAGTTCATATTACGTTCAATTATCCCTTTTTATTCTCATCCTATTGTACCCTCTCTTATTTCACCCTATGTTCCATTATCTCCTCTTGGTCTATTAACCCTTTTATATTATACCACCTCCCTCTAGATTTTATCTTATGCATATACCCTTATGTTGATGCTAGAAAATGCTACTCCGCTTCCTAGAGAAAAATCTCACTCACAAGGCTACAATTTTTTATCATATAAGTTAGATCATCCCATCAAAAAACTATGGAGGGTTAATGTCTAACTCTATGATAGTGGGTTTTATCTCCTATTATTTAAAATCATCTTAGACTCAAGAGGTTGTTCCTAGGGATATACCTTAATATCTATTGAGATCACATATAATGAACAAAAAATGATTAAATGATATATCCAAACCAAACATACCTAGTTTTCCCCAAATACTATCACTCAACCAAGTAAAACAATGCAAAATACATACAATACATTCATTTGAGGCTCAATGAAGATTGATCCCTAGTTATATCATGAGGTTATGAATGTATACAAATTAGTCCTACTCCTATACTATTGATTTATGTTTTTTATTGATGAATTAAGATTGGCTAGGTAGACTAGAGACTAGTTCATCCAATGGGTTATAAAGTCATAGGTGGCAAGAAAGAGAACCATTAAAGAAAACATAATAGAATTGATTTGGGCACATACTCCATCAAAGAAAAAATATTATACAAAGAGCATACTTATTCATCAAAATTGATATTTATATAGTGCATTTGAAACATGGAAAATGTCATTCCAAAGATTGTAATATTTAAAATACTATTACATTCACCAATTGCATGTTACAATCATATAAGTGAATATGGTAAGTGAAGTATTTACAACCATAAAATACCTTCCTATAGAAATATAAACATGAATGGATACATTATCTACACTACATATATACATGTGTCTTATCACTCACATACCCCATGAATCCATATCCATCCTATAATTAGAAAAAGCATGAGCTGAAACCCTAAAAGAAAACTACACCTACACAACCTTCAAAAAATACAAGAAGAACAAATCGCTTCCAAAAATTATAACATTATACAATATATAAACATGTGGAATCAAACCAAATACAATTGTAACACTATTTACATTTGAAATTCATCACCTAGGATCAATCTAACACAAAACAAGTATTCCATATCAATAGAGGCCAATCATAATCAATACTAGTGGATGGGATGGTCATGACATGAATGCAAGTAGGTAGATAATATAGCACAATAAGCACACCATTAGGATAATTAGCCACAAAAAAATTATTTGAGAAGATGCACAGGCACAAAAAAAATCATCATAGGCCTAAGATCTTTCCCCTATTGATTATTTTACACCGAACATGTGTTGAAAGTATGAGCTAGTTTGGTGGTGTTGTCATTGATGTTTTCATAGATTTCAACAGAGTTCAATATGTTGCAAATTGTACATGTATGATTGAGATGTTGATATATTTTGAGTACATGGAACTATCTTATATAGTTGTATATGTGTTCTGTTCATGAGCTTCCAATTCTTTTTGAGAAAATTAATATAGAAGTGAAGTTAGAAGAAGGAATGTATTCAAATTGTGCTTTGGTATGTGCTCCTCATTTATCCTATGTTTATCCTATGCTTGTGCAGACCTAAAGGTTTGATAAAGGTGAGTTAGCGGTGATATATGTTGAGTATTAGCTTCTAGTGAGTTGGTACATGAAATTTGTGTCCATCGATATCTCTATTCTACTGGTAAGTTCAACATTCTATGGACTAGGAGAAATATTGTTGCTCTGCATTTTTTCTTTGTTTTGTTTGAGATCTCGTGGATCTAGAATATGTTGTGTGAAGGTCTTTCCTATCATTTGGTGAAGAGGTTTGAAGTCTAGAGCCTTGGAAATCATGTTTTAGTATGCTTGTGTGTATCTCCAGAGTCTAAATTGTCTAATGAAAGAAATTCAGTGATTGAATCTTCTTGTTCTTGTTGCAGATGTATCTCGAAGGTTTTGAGTTGTATTATCATGCTTAAGGAAGTGTGTTTTTCTGTTTGCATGTACATTAATGTGTATTTGTTTTTTCATTAGGTTTGGCTGACCTAGCCTTTACACTTTATTCAAGGAATAAAATTTAATAAAGAAAGCATGTAGAAT
>VDFB02348111.1:51020-62513 GCA_007258455.2 Sequoia sempervirens | reverse complement strand
AAAAGTGGCACTAGAATTTCAATCCTTTTCATTTGAACCCATATGATCATCCAGTATGGATTCACCTATATAATTTACCTTTGGAATATTGGTCTAAGGGGTGTTTCAAAAAGATTGGGCGATAATTGGGAACATTAATTGATGTATATGCAAAACTATTTGAGGAATATTCCTATCTATATGCAAGATTGAAGATTGTTGCGATTAGACCAATCCCAAATGAGATCTTGCTATGTGTAGAAGGAAAAAAATGGAAGCAGACAATAGAGATTGAAGAAGATAATCATTTTTGTCTCAAATGTAGAAGCAAGAAACATAATGAAAAAGATTGTGGAAAATAGATGAAAAGGGAAGCACCTGGAAACACGTAAAAGACTAAATTAGTTTGAAGGCCTAAAAAACCAGGATAAAGCCCAAGCATAGGAAGTTCGAGTAGAAGCTAAAAATACAACACAAAGCAAGGAGATATGTGAGATGCTACCTGAAAAGAATCCCATGATGATAAAAAAAGTATCTAAGGACTAGATAAAAAGAGATAACCCTAATCCACAATCAGAAACATGTCCGAAAATGAAAGAAGCATCCCAGAGGTAGTTCCGGGAACCACAAGTACTTATCAAAACTATGAGGAAGAGGGTTCAAACTTTGAATATATGGAGGAAGATTTTGTGGAAGGGGAAGATTCATTGGAACAAGTGATGCATTGGGGATCATAGGTCCAAGATACATTAGCCAAACAACAACAAAAGCTATGGGAAAAAAAAGGGTAGAGGCCAAAAAATAAACAAACAAAAGAGAGAAGAAGAATGGACAAAGGGTTGAAAAGCATCTCATGTTTTATAATATCCAAGGGAGCTAGCAACTCCCTTGGACAATAATGAAGATCACCTCATCGAATGTTAGGGGCTTGAATGTCCCTAACCAAAGATGCTTGGTTAAGCATCACTTATAAAAGATAGAGGTAGATATAATAATGATTTAGGAAACCAAGCTTAATCAAAGTGAGGCTGAGAACTTCTTAAAGTACTACAAAAACTAGTTTGGAAACTTCCAAGAAGCTAATGTGTGCTACAGGTGGAATGGTAATCCTATGGAGGAGACTTAATATCACACTTAGGATCATTCAATCAAACTCAAACTGGATGGAATGCAGTGTTAAAAACTCTGTCATGGACCTGGAATTCACTCTGCTAAATGTTTATGACCCAAATAGGTCTGAGGATAAAAGGGAAACCTAGAAAGAAATCACTAGTAGTATTAAGCAGAAGGGTGACCAACATTTCATAATGGGTGGAGATTTCAATGCTATATTAAATCTCTTAGAGAAGAATGGGTGATGCAAGAAAGTAAACAAGAATATGATAGATTTTAGAGAGCTTGTAGAAGAATTTTGGGCTATATAGACTACTACACATCCAATGGAGTCTTTACATGAAACAATCATAGAATTTTTTTCACAAACATTACAGAAAGATTGGACAAATTTCTAATCGCCCCAAAATGGTTGGAGAAAGTGGCCAGTTTTGAAGCAAAAATACCACTAGTCTCATTGTCTAATCACTTCCCAATCATATTAGAATTAAAATAGGACTGTCCAATGACTAAGAATTAATTTAAATTTGAAAATATGTGGTGGAGGGAGGATAATTTGACACACCTAATAGAAACATGGTGGAAGGAGTATGAGATAAAAGGGACCCCAAGTTTTGCATTCATGAAAAAGCTTTAGTATATCAAGGAAAAACTAAAGGTCTCAAATAAACAAGTCTTCAAGAATATTGTTGGGAATTAAGGTGTCTCAACCTTTGCAATTTCCTAGCATTAAAATATTAATTTATTAATTCTTATGTTGTAATTTCTTGCTCATATTAATTTGTCATCTAATATGACTTGGTACGATGAGTTGTCAACATATTGGGAGGTGACATGGGATGTGACATGGATGTTGTGGTCTTCGCATGGAAATGTAGGCATCCCACTTTGAGAAGATATTCTTTGACATGTGTTGGCATCTTTGAAGGATTCTATGACAAGTTATGATAGATTCTTATGACGGATTCCTATGACAGTCTTATGACGTGTAAGAGCCATATTCTATGATAGGTTGGACATGTGTTGGAAGGAATCTTTGCATGAGGAAAGTAGGTTCCCAAGTTTGACTATGACAAGTTGTAATAGAATGTAAGAGGCATCTTCTATATTTAGGCAGTTATGATAGACTCTCTTACAATTGTAAGAGTTGTCATAAATGACAAATTCTATGACATTATAAGACATCTATCATACCTATTAGGGGAAAATTTGGGGTGCCCAAGTTTGGAGGCATGTAAGGGGGTTAGGAATTGTGTGACAAGTGTCACATGAGTCAAATATGTGTTTGAAAAATGTGCCACATGGATTTGGAAGCCCATCTCTTGTAGCTTGTTCTAGAAGCTACCTTTATGCTTGTATTCTCTATATATTGGATGTCTTAGAGTGGGTTTTGTATGTTGAATATTGTAGGTATCAAAGTGTTGTTAGATTTCCTCCAAAAGAGCAAGATGTAGTCTCCATGTTAAGGTTGCGAGCTTGCAAGTGTATTGTAACCATTTTGTTACAGATTAATACATTGGTTCAATGCTTTGGAGTGTGGGGTTTTTTACCCAAAAGGGTTTTCTCCACGTATATCATGTCTTCTTCTCTTCTGTCTATCTTTCTTCTATTCTTTTTGTTTCTCATTCTTGAAATGTTAATTTATATTATATTATGCTACTGAAATTTTTCTAGATTTGAAACTACATCAACTTTCCTCTAAGGGTTAATGCATGGGAAATTAAACTATGTTTGTTTCCACTTTAAGGCATACTAGTATGTTCTTGTATCAAGATGATTAAAATATGATTTTTTTTAAGAGGCATATGATATTGAAAGTGCATACTGGATCTTGGAAGGCTTTCCAAGTTTTCCATTTCCCTTTCATTTGGTATTAGAGCTTAGTTCCAGATTTGCATGTGCTTGCATACATGTATATATGTAAGTTGCATGTACTTGCATGGACTTTCATGTCACTTGTATGGTGATGCATGCGATGTTTTGAGTTTTGGATATTTCTTTTGGTGTGATTTCTTAGCTTGGAAAACTTGAGGAATTTTTTTTGAAGGAATTGGATGATTATTAATCCTTTTCTGAGTGGAAGTTTTGTAGTTGATCTTGTTTTCTAGGAACAACAGGCATTGTGAAGGATGGAGAAGATAGAGTTCTATGGAGTTGATCATGTGGTTATATTTGATATGTTATTGATCTAGAGCTCCTGTTTGACAGTTGAATAACCTCAAATGCATGTAAGGCTATGGATTTGATCATTGGATGATCTGGAAGCTTCTGGAATAGCCTATTTCTCTCTCAGATGCATGTACATGGTGGTGGCAGAGTTGTCCTTTGAATGAGCCTGAAGTTCCTAGACCTCTACTTTCCTGATGGATGTTTGTACTTGCATGGCTTAGATTCATGTTCCTTGGATTTGAGGGTTTTATGGATTTCTCATTTAAAAATCTATGGTTATGCATATTCATGACATTCCATCATTTTGGTTTAACTATTATATTTTTCTTAATTTGTAGTCTTCTAGATATTGGCGTGGATGTGGATTTTCGCATATTATAAAAACATGGTGGCTTGTAGGTTTACACAGCTGAATCAAAAACTTGTGGATTATGTGATTTTGTAGGATGAACGCTCTTTCAGATTACATGTTTCCCTTGGGGTATTTCTAGATGTAAGATAGTTACCTATTTTGACGCATGCTTCGTGCATGTTTTAAAGAGGTTTGTATCTTTCTCATTGAGGAAATGTTGGTATATGTTTTACCATTGGTGATTTGTGGTTTGTGAAGTTGGGATACTTTATATTTTATAAGCTTTTAAAAACTCTATTTCCTTTTAAAAGGTGTTACAAAAAATGCCCTCGTCATTTCGTGTCCTTTTAGGTCTTATTTCATGGTGTTAAATTATGTTGTTTTGATTTTATGCTGTAACATGCCTGAAACATGCTTTGTATTTAGGTACTCAAAATTCAAAGAACTACGCCTTGTGAAGTGTGCTGTGAAGTGTTGCACATTTCTGCATTCTTCCCTCGACTCTAATAATACAATTCTACTCAAAATCACCTTTTATTCATCAACAAATCCTATTGAAGTGCTTTCAAAGTCTTGTAACAAGCCCTTCATGCTTTCTAGAAAGTACACATCTTCACCATTACACCTTCATGCTTTATTTGGCCCTTTATGCCCTTACATGTTGTACCAGAGTATTTTTGAATGCCATCCTTTATAAATAACATTAAATACAACATTATTCCTAACACTTGTTTTTAGGGTCCTAGGTGGGACCCATTTGCCATGGGTGGCTTAATGAGTCCCCTTGGCCCAAAAATTCAAAAATATTTTAAATTTCCTTTTAGGATTTTTATTCAAAATCACTTGATGCTTGCCCTGATGAGTGTACAGTTCGAATAGTAAGGCAAACAATTATATAAATAGTCATTTTCATCCTTACTTTTTACATCTATAGTCAATTCATTCCAAGCATTTTTACATCATCAATTAAAAGTTTTCAAGCACTTTGAAATGCTTAAATTGACATTACTTCATACTTGCATTATCAAGAGTTAGGTGAGTTGATATCATTTTCATGTTATCACTTTATCTTTCTCTTGCATTTCATTGTCTTTTCAAGGGTTTAATTACCAAAAGTGGGGTTTGACCAAGGAAAACCCCTATTCACTAACCCTAATCATTTTCCCCCTTTGCTTGTGTATTTGTAGCCTTTTGTTTTCACATTTTACAAGTTATTAGGTGTTGAAGATTGATTTTTATGGAAACTAGGTGCTTCAAGTCAACATAAGTCAAATTCAAGCTTTGGAGAGAGTTATTCAAGCCCATTTTCAGAGATTTGACTGACAACCCGGATAAGCAAAACATTTCCAGATTTGTGTCGCAAATTTTTCTCCCCGGTTTTTCAAAATTCTGAGAGGACTAATTTACCACTCATGGAGAAAAATGAGTCTCACCTTGTGAGTAGAAAATTCTCGTAGCCTGTTAGATTTTATCCTTCGGATGCATAAATCAACCTTTGATGCCTTTTCAACAGAGGGTGGACATTGATTCTGTGGACTCAAGGCTTTTAATGAGTCCTATAGTGAAAATCAGTAAAAATCTAACAGCATTCTAGATATTCAAAAAGCCAATATTGATCATCCAGTGCACCTCGATTTTACCCCACTTTGTTCCGCATAATTTTAAAATTCCTTTCATAGCTGTTTTTGTATTACTCACAATGTGTTTTCAAACATAGCTTAAATTACACTTTTGCATTCATTCTAGTTCATTTTAATTAGTCAATTGCATTTAGTTAAGTTCATTTACATCATATCACATTGCACACATTCTAATTTGAGTGTTACATAAGCATTTTTGGACCTAAATCTCTCTCCTTTTAGGTGAAAAACCCTAGAAGTGTAAGAGAAAGCATTTAGGTTTCCAAAAATCTATGTTACATTTTGGTGAACCCGACTTTTGAACACTTTAAACTTTAGATTGCATTCATATTTTGCATCCTAGTTTTCATTTGCATTAGCATTCAATTAGGGCATTGATTTGTTATTGCATTCTAGGACCTTTTATTTTGCATTAGTGAAACATTCATTTAGTTTTCATTTTTGCATTCAATTTCACTAAAAAAAAGTAAAAATCTGCAACATCTGTAATTGCATTCTATAGAACATTTAAATCATCCTTAAAATTATGAAAAACACAAAAAATTTGCATCCTCGGACTCATTCGTTACCCAGGGCGAATCAGTCCCTCTACACTTTTTAGACAATATTTCTACATTTCTTTTGACATTTTTCTGCATTCATGTTCCTTTTTCCTGCATTCTATTTTCAATTATAGATTCTCTATTTTTCCTCATTTATTGCATCTTAGTTTATTGGCATCATGGCATTTTCTTTCAATAAGTTTTGGAATTCCTTAAAATCTTTGGTAGACATGTCCAACTGTACCTTTTGCTGTGACCTTAATGACCTCGAACAACCACATGCTCCTTTAACTCCTCATGATTGTACTCCTCATGATGTAGACATCATTGGAGAAGATGATGTTAGCATGAACAAGTTCTACAATGATTTCCTTAACAACCTTGAAGCAAATGTAGCCTTTTACCCCTCTATGAGATCACAAGAATTTCCTACTGTTACACCTCCTAATCACTTTGCATATTTACATCCTGAAGTCAACATAGGACCTAAGGTTCCTCCCTCAAGTGGACCTAGTTCCTCTCAACCACCACAATCTCAACCATTCTATGAGCACAAAGTCACGAACATTCCTATAAACCTTGAAGCAACATATGGTAACTGTTTCACTATCTTGAGTAAACAAGGTTGTGACATGAAACATGAACATGACATTCATCAATTTATGGAAAAAAACCCAACTGAAGCAAACATGACCGGACTAGGTTATCAAGATCCTTCTCATCCTGATAGACATCCTCTTCAACCTAGGAGACTTCAGGATGCTAGTACAGTGATCTTGAATCCTCCTAACTTGAACATTCTCCTTCCACGTGAACAACCATTTTCTCCTTCTAATGATAAGGATGTTAGGATCCCCATGGGTCCTTCTACTTCCATTCATGAAAAAGTTGAACCTAGTAAATGAAAACGACCTTACAAATTAAAGAAAATCAACTTTCCTACACATCCTCCACTTTAATGTGAAAGGAGACTTCAATTGCTTTTAAACAAATGTCTTATACTTTTACTGCCTTCCAATATGTTAGTCATCCATCTCGATGATTCCCATATACCATATTGAAAATATCATTGTATTCTTGGACATTGAATAGAAGAATGTCAGACATTGAAGGACATATTGGATAAGTATCACTTCACTGATATCGACTGTTTCCCCATCATACCTTAAACCAATCTAAACCCCTTTGTCATGCCATAGATGTAGAATTTCCTATTCTCACTATTACATGATCCTTTCCCCTCACCCATCTCAGCTCATTCTTTCCTTTCCACTTTGTGGGGGGCAAGAAATTTTTAGCCTTGTCCTTGTAATGCATTTGTTTTTGTCTCTTAGCCATGTTATTCCTTTACTACTTGTTTATCCAAGATTGAGAAACCAATAACTTAGTTAATGGTTGACTTACATTTTCATTAATTTTCTTTTTTCTTTTACCTTTTCATATGTGTACCGTGTTCCACCATATCGCAGACATTTGATGTTTCCTCTCTCTCTTTGTAACAATCCTCTTTTATTTTATCTCTATTCTATATGTTGTATCTTAATTTTGTTTTGTGTTCTCCTTTTGATGATGCAGCATGAGATTCCCTATGTCTTCCATGTTGGACCAAAATGGTCCTGTATTTTCTTTTCTTTGTTTTGTGTTTTTCCTTTTAGATGACACCAAAGCCAGATGCCCTATGTCTCTTCCATATTGACCCAAACGTGATCCTTGTATTTTTTCTTTCTTTGTTTCAGGTTTTCATTTTGGGATTTATACAAGGCATTGAGGACCATTAAATGTATCTTCCATGTTTCCTCAAAATGAACTTTTATGTTCTTTGTTTCCCTTTTGTCATTCTTCCAAATTGTATTTAGAATGATGATAATTCCTAAGCTCTTTCATATAAAAACATTGCAGCAATGAACCTATTAACCCCAAATCCATAGATCCCTTATGTGTTTGGTGTGATTTCTTTTCTAGGGGGCAACTTCCTTTCTTTTTTTTCTTTTTTTTTTGACATGACATAGCCTAACTTCAAAACATATGACTTGGCATAGGGCTTTCCAAGATTGGCTCTCATGTCTTGTTTTCTTTGCATTTTCTTTTCTTCTACTTTCTAATTTCTCAATAATCCATGCAGTAATTCCTTTAAAGTGGGGTGCATACATTTTCTACCATTATTTCATTGGCATCCCATTTTTAGTGTAGCCTTTTCATTTATGTGATGCATTTGTCACTTTGTGGATGACATTGGTTGTGATGTCCTTCATAAGTGTGATCTATCTAAGCATACTACATTCCTCTTGGTGGCCCGATGTGATGCACTGCATCTCCTGAGTTGTCAATATACTATTCTTTGACTAGTCCTCTCTTGGAGACATTAGACACAATGTTCCCTAAGTGACTAACCTTGTATAAACTGAACAAGACTCCTTCGAACATTTTACATTTTTACATTTTTACATTCTACATTTTTGCCACCCTGCATAACGCAACTTGCATGATTGTGGTACCTTTCCTTTTTGTCCATGGAATTTTTCTTGTGGTGCCTTCTTAAAGTTATGAAGTGTATAACTTTGACATGGTTGAGCTGGGAAGCCCAACCAGCAGCACATGAATTTTCCCCATAGCCAGTTTTTTTTTTTTGTGAGTGCATACCAACTAGCGTGTGTATCTTACTTTTTGGGCTTTCTCACCTCGCGAACAACTAGTTCCATGGCCCCAGAGTGAGTACTCATTCTCTTTTTCAAACAATCAGCCTAGATCTCTTTTCATAACTAGTTGGATTGATGATCAAAGCTTCATCTAATTCTTTTCAACACTTGTGTGTTCCATTGTCCTTATGCCTAGTCTGCCATGGGATCTTCATCCTGGGGGCTTGATCATCCCTCTTGATCATTGTATTCCATCTTGCTAGTTCGTAAGTGCATTTGAACCCTCCCCCTTGATTTTCATGGATACTTTAGTGTGAGTTTGGAGTAGGTTCATCCTCTCACTAAAGTGGGGGAAAAAATATGTGCTATAGAAAAATGGCCCCTTGTCATTTTCATGGCCTTTTAGGTCTTGTTTCATGGTGTTGGAATTATGTTTCTTTGATTTTATGCTGTAACATGGCTTGAACATGCTTATTTAGGTACTAAAATTCAAAGAATGACATCTTGTGAAGGTGTTGTGAAGTGTTGTAAGACATTTCTACATTCTTCTCTAAGACCTCGCTAATACAATTCTACCTAAAAAATCATCTTTTTACTCATCAACAAGTCCTATATTGAAGTGTTTTAAAGTCTTGTAACAAGCCTTCATGCTTTTCTAGGCACATCTTCACTATTTACACCCTTCTCATGCTTTATTTGGTCTCTTTATGCCCTCATAAGTTGTAATTAAGTGTATTTTTGAATGTTATCTTGACAAATAACATTAAATACAACATTATTCCCAACACTTGTTTTTTGGTCCTAGGTGGGACCCATTCGCCATGGGTGGTGAATGAGTTCCCCTTGGCCCCAAATTTAAAATATTTAAAATTTCTTTTTAGGATTTTATTCAAAATCACTTGATGTCAGCTTGTGATGAGGTATGAACGAATAGTAAGGCACAAGAATTGTGTAAATAGGAATTTTTCATTTCATTTTACATCTCCTATAATCAATTCATTCAAGCATTCAATCACACATCACATTCAAGAATTTTACATCATCAATTAAAGCACTTTTCAAGGACTTTGAAGCTGCCATTGGCATTACTTCAAACTTGCATTATCAAGAGTTAGGTGAGTTGATATCATTTGCATATTATTACTTTATCTTTCTCTTGCATTTCATTGTCTTTTGAAGGGTTTAATTACCAAAAGTGGGGTTTGACCAAGGCAAACCCCTATTCACTAACCCTAATCATTTCCCCCCTTTTGCTTGTGTATTTGTAACCTTTTGTTTGTATATTTGACAGGTTATTAGGTGTTGAAGATTGATTTTTATGTCAACTAGGTGCTTCAAGTCAACATAAGTCAAATTCAAGCTTGGAGAGAGTTATTTGTCTATTTTCTGTAGATTTGACTTTGGTAACCTGACAAGTAGACATTTCCAGATCTGGTGTTGCAAAGTTGTCTCCTAGTTTTTCAAAAATTTGGGAGATGACTGATTCGCCACTTGTGGAAAATGAGTCCCACCTTAGGACTAGAAACTTGAGTTTTGTCAGATTTCAGATCCCAACAGACAAAAATCAACTCTCGATACTTTTTCATCAGTAGGTGGATTGATTCACCAGTTAGGGTGAATGAGTCCCACTGTGAAAAATCAGTAAAATTCACCAGCATTCCAAACATTCCAGAAAGCTCACACATCATCCAGGTGCACTCAATTACCCCTATACTCTTTTTTTTGCATAATTCTTCATTTTCATAGTTGTTTGCATATCACAATGTGTTTTCAAACATAGCTTAAATTGCACTTTTGCATTCTTTCTAGTTCATTTTAATCAGTCAAATTCTTTTAGTTAAGTTCATTTACATCATATCACATTGTACACATTCTAATTTGAGTATTGCATAAGCATTTTTGGACCTAAATCTCCCTCCTTTTAGGTGAAAAACCCTAGAAGTGCAAGAGCAAGCATTTAGGTTCCCAAAAATCTATGTTACAGAAGGTTTTATAGTTTTCCTGAGTTCTAAAAGCTATGGGTTTGTGTAGATCTATGGAAAATTTTGTGTTCATATTGTTAGAGTTTTCTGGATGAGAACAATTGTAGATTTTCAAGAATGACTGTTCGGTTCCTTTACTATGGTACTTAGTAGTGGATTTGTTTGGAAAATTGGGTCTACTGGTGATCTAGTGTTTGATTCTTGAAATCTACATGTTATATTCTTTGATATCTCAGTTTTGCATGTTACTAATGTGATGATGAATTTGCATGCTTTCGTGTATGGGATCTACGAGTTATGCAGTTTGTGGATTAACTACCCATTGTCTGTAGTGGGATGACTCAGATGTGGATTGTCTATATCCACAAGATTGATTCAATCTTGATGTAGATTTCATTAGTTGGACTTGTCTGTGGTCATTTGTGCATTGGTATTTTTCTTTGAGATGAGAGGATGGATTTTTTTTGAGTACTTGGATTTTCAGTTATGGGACTTGTAGCATGTTGTAATTTATCTTCTTGGCTTGGAGATTTTGGTTCTACTTATTATTTGGTGTTGATAATATTGCTTTTTACTGTGTTAGAGTCATCAAGAATCTTCATTAAGGAGATGGTTGTCATGATGCTTGGAGAGCTCGGTATCACTGTTTAGTGGGAACTTTAGCAATGGCTGTGGATTCATCACTTGGTGATGGATGGTCTTCTTTAGTGTTGCAGATGTTACTAGGAGGAGCTCTTAGATCCTATTGCTGCAGAAGGGTTCTTTCACATTTGCATGGAAATTATTTGGAGATGGTTATTTTCATGTGAATGGATATGTTGACATCTTGGTTTTCCATGTAGGACTTCTTTAGTCTTTGGTTGAGGTGTCATGAGTTGTATTATGATATGTGATCCTTGTTTTGATAAGATGACTATGTTATTATGTCATGGTTTACTCTTGATTTCCGGTTTAGAGTGTTGGCATGATACATGCACTTGTTATGTTATTTGGATAATATGATATTCTTTTGAGGAATTATGAGATCATGATGTCATGGTTATATTCCCAATTCAACTATTGAGACTTTGACTTTGATCT
>VDFB02348111.1:17808-50920 GCA_007258455.2 Sequoia sempervirens | reverse complement strand
CATTATCATATTTTGAATCCAAAACATGCATCACATTCTATGGCACATACTATAGGATTAAAAAATTGAATTTCATGAAATTTTGACCAAGTTAAGATTGAGTGAGACATGATTTTATATTTTTTAAAATTTGTAATAAAAAAATCATAATTAATTATTTACTTGGAAAAAATTTACAAAAAATATGCGTCACATCCGGACATGAGTCCTCTACTTATATATAAAATATTATAAAAAAATATTATCATTTTATTGTGGTTAGGGTGGTGAGACAGACACCTACTTCTTAATTTTTTCCTGAAATTTAAGTAATACTGCATTGAAATTTTAAATTTTCACCAAATAGATTTTGTTTTTAAAAAAATAAACCTAGTAGTTTAGAAACTACATTCAATTTCCCAGAGAATCTATTCTTACATGTTTTTTAAATAATATAGATAACTTATTCAAATTTTTACATCAAGTTGCCTAACTCTAATTGTTCTGAATTTTCATTGCCACTTAAGGGCTTGTTTGGCATACCATGATCCTGCACATACCCTTCACATGAAAATAACCATCTCCGAATAATTTCCATGCAAATGTGAAAGAACCCTTCTGCAGCAATAGGATCTAATAGCTCCTCCTAGTAACATCTACAACACTAAAGAAGACCATCCATCACCAAGTGATGAATCCACAACCATTGCTAAAGCTCCCACTAAACAGTGATACCGAGCTCTCCAAGCATCATGACAACCATCTCCTTAATGAAGATTCTTCATGACTCTAACACAGTAAAAAGCAATATTATCAACACCAAATAATAAGTAGAACAAAAATCTCCAAGCCAAGAAGATAAATTACAACATGCTACAAGTCCCATAACTGAAAATCCAAGTACTCAAAAAAAATCCATCCTCTCATCTCAAAGAAAAATACCAATGCACAAATGACCACAGACAAGTCCAACTAATGAAATCTGCATCAAGATTGAATCAATCTTGTGGATATAGACAATCCACATCTAAGTCATCCCACTACAAACAATGGGTAGTTAATCCACAAACTGCATAACTCGTAGATCCCATACACGAAAGCATGCAAATTCATCATCACATTAGTAACATGCAAAATTGAGATATCAAAGAATATAACACGTAGATTTCAAGAATCAAGCACTAGATCACCAGTAGACCCGATTTTCCAAACAAATCCACCACTAAGTACCATAGTAAAGGAACCGAACAGTCATTCTTGAAAATCTGCAATTGTTCTCATCCATAAAACTCTAATAGTATGAACACAAAATTTTCCATAGATCTACACAAAACCATAGCTTTTAGAACTTAGGAAAACTATAAAACCTTCTATAACATAGATTTTTGGGAACCTAAATGCTTGCTCTTGCACTTCTAGGGTTTTTCACCTAAAAGGAGAGAGATTTAGGTCCAAAAATGCTTATGCAACACTCAAATTAGAATGTGTACAATGTGATATGATGTAAATGAACTTAACTAAAAGAAATTGACTGATTAAAATGAACTAGAAAGAATGCAAAAGTGCAATTTAAGCTATGTTTGAAAACACATTGTGATATGCAAACAACTATGAAAATGAAGAATTATGCAAAAAAAAGAGTACAGGGGTAACTGAGTGCACCTGGATGATGTGTGAGCTTTTTGGAATGTCTGGAATGCTGGTGAATTTTACTGATTTTTCACAGTGGGACTCATTCACCCTAACTGGTGAATTAGTCCACCTACTGATGAAAAACTATCGAGAGTTGATTTTTGTCTGTTGGGATATGAAATCTGACAAAACTCAAGTTTCTAGTCCTAAGGTGGGACTCATTTGCCACAAGTGATGAATCAGTCCTCTCCCAAATTTTTGAAAAACTAGGAGACAACTTTGCAACACCAGATCTGGAAATGTCTGCTTGTCAGGTTACCAAAGCCAAATCTATAGAAAACAGACAAATAACTCTCTCCAAGCTTGAATTTGACTTATGTTGACTTGAAGCACCTAGTTGACATAAAAATCAATCTTCAACACCTAATAACCTGTCAAATCTACAAACAAAAGGTTACAAATACACAAGCAAAATGGGGAAAATGATTAGGGTTAGTGAATAGGGGTTTGCCTTGGTCAAACCCCACTTTTGGTAATTAAACCCTTCAAAAGACAATGAAATGCAAGAGAAAGATAAAGTAATAATATGCAAATGATATCAACTCACCTAACTCTTGATAATGCAAGTTTGAAGTAATGTCAATGGCAGCTTCAAAGTGCTTGAAAAGTGCTTTAATTGATGATGTAAAATTCTTGAATGTGATGTGTGATTGAATGCTTGAATGAATTGATTGTAGGAGATGTAAAATGAAATGAAAAATTCCTATTTACACAATTCTTGTGCCTTACTATTCGTTCATACCTCATCACAAGCCGACATCAAGTGATTTTGAATAAAATCCTAAAAAGAAATTTAAAATGTTTTAAATTTGGGGCCAAGGGGAACTCATTCACCACCCATGGTGAATGGGTCCCACCTAGGACCAAAAAACAAGTGTTGGGAATAATGTTGTATTTAATGTTATTTGTCAGGATAACATTCAAAAATACACTTAATTACAACTTATGAGGGCATAAAGAGACCAAATAAAGCATGATAAGGGTGTAAATAGTGAAGATGTGCCTAGAAAATCATGAAGGCTTGTTACAAGACTTTACAACAATCAATATAGGACTTGTTGATGAGTAAAAGGGTGATTTTTAGGTAAATTGTATTAAATAGAGTCTTAGAGAAGAATGTAGAAATGTCTTACAACACCTTCACAAGATGTCGTTCTTTGAATTTTAGTACCTAAATAAGCATGTTCAAGCCATGTTACAGCATAAAATCAAAGAAACATAATTCCAATACCAGGAAACAAGACCTAAAAGGCCATGAAAATGACAAGGGGCCATTTTTCTATAGCACATAATTTTTCCCCCACTTTAGTGAGAGGATGAACCTACTCCAAACTCACACTAAAGTAGCCATGAACATCAAGGGGGAGGGTTCAAATTCACTTACAAACTAGCAAGATGGAATACAACGATCAAGAGGGATGATCAAGCCCCCAGGATGAAGATCCCATGGCAGACTAGGCATAAGGACAAAGGAACACACAAGTGTTGAAAAGAATTAGATGAAGCTTTGATCATCAATCCAACTAGTTATGAAAAGAGATCTAGGCTGATTGTTTGAAAAATAGAATGAGTACTCACTTTGGGGCCATGGAACTAGTTGTCTGCGGGGTGAGAAAGCCTAAAAAGTAAGATACACACGCTAGTTGGTATGCACTCACAAAACAAAAAAGTGGCTATGGGGAAAATTCATGCCACTAGTTGGGCTTCCTGCTCAACCATGTCAAAGTTATACCAATTGATAACTTTAACAAGGCACCACAAGAAAAATTTCATGAACAAAAAGGAAAGGTACCGCAATCATGCAAGTTGCATTATGCAAGGTGGCAAAAATGTAGAATGTAAAAATGTAAAATGTTCAAAGGAGTCTTGTTCAGTTTATGCAAGGTTAGTCACTTAGGGAACATTGTGTCTAATGTCTCCAAGAGAGGACCAATCAAAGAATAGTATATTCACAACTTAGGGGATGTAGTGCATTGCATCAGGCCACCAAGAGGAATGTAGTATGCTTAGATAGATCACAATTATGAAGGACATCACACCCAATGTCATCCATAAAGTGACAAACACATCACGTAAATGACAAGGCTACACTAATAAGTAAGGATGCCAATGAAATAATGGTAATGTATGCACCCCACTTTAAAGGAATTGCTACACATCATTCTATGAGCAATTACTTGAAAGTAGAGAAGAAAAGAAAATGCAAAAAGAAAACAAGACATGAGATCCAAATTGGAAAGCTCTATGCCAAGTCATATGTTTCTAAGTTAGGCTATGTCATGTCAAGGAAAAATGAAAAACAAAGAAAGGAAGTTTCCCCCTAGAAAAGAAAGCACACCAAACACATAAGGGATCTAGGGATTTTGGGTCACTAGGTTCGTTGTTGCAATGTTGTTATGAAAGAGTTTGGAATTGTCATCATTCCCCAAATACACATAGAGAGCAAAAACAAAGGAAAATAAAGACCATTTTGAGTCAACATGGAAGATACATTGCGATCTCGATGCCTTGTGTCATCCCCAAAATGAAAACACAAAACAAAGAAAAGAGAAAAAGACAAGGATCATTTGGGTCAACATGGAAGAGACATAGGGCATCTCTATGCTTTTCATCATCCCCAAAAGGAAAAACACAAAACAAAGAAAAGAGAAAAAGAAAAGGACCATTTGGGTCAACATGGAAGAGACATAGGGTGTCTCTACGCTTTGTGTCATCCCCAAAATGAGAACACAAAACAAAAGAGTGAAAAAGACAATGTACGACATATAGAAGAAGAGAGATACGAATAAAAGAAGTGTACAAAGAGAGGAAACATAAAATGCATGATATGGTGGAACACGGTACACATATGAAAAGGTAAAAGAAAAAAGAAAAGTAATGCAAATGTAAGTCAACCATTAACTAAGTTATTGGTTTCTCAATCTTGGATAAACAAGTAGTAAAGGAATAACATGGCTAAGAGACAAAAACAAATGCATTACAAGGACAAGGCTAACAATTTCTTGCCCCCCACAAAGTGGAAAGGATCATGCAATAGTGAGAATAGGAAATTCTACATCTGTGGCATGACAAAGGGGTTTAGATTGGTTTAAGGTATGATGGGGAAACAGACGATATCAGTGAAGTGATACTTAGTGCTATTAATTTCTGGATTTGATCGTGTTTTGGTTTTTCACATCGACGTTTCGAATCATACTACATGATCCATCATCAGGATGAAAGAGAGCTGGAGGAGAAGAAAATGATTGTTGCAGACCAAAGCAAGCTAAAAAGAGAGAGAGGAGACACAAGGTTCGAGGCACACGGTTCGAGGTTAAGGGTGGATTAAAAATGTTTAATGAATAAGATAAGTGTAAATATGAATAAATAAAATAGAAAAAGAAATAAAGACATAAATGATATAGGTGTAAATCAAGGAATAAAGTGAAAAGAAAAGGAAAAATTAAACAGTAAGAGATAAACAAACTAAAATAAAATAAAATAAAATGATATAAATATACAATACAATAAATAAAATAAAATAAAGAGTAATGAAAGAAACTAACAAAATAAAAATGAAAATAAATCAAGTAAAATAAAAATAAATAAAATAAAATTAAGATAAAAGAGATAAACAAACCAAAATAAAACAAATGACAAAGAAAATTGAAAATAAAATAAATAAAATAAAATGATATAACTATAAAATAAAATAAATCAAATAAAATAAAGAAAGAAAAAGAAAGAAACTAAAATCAAAATTAAAGAGATGAACAAACCAAATAAAATAAAATACAAAGAAAATTGAAAATAAAACAAAATAAAATAAAATGATATAAATATAAAATGCAATAAATAAAATAAAAATGAAAAATTAAAATAAAGAAAATCTAAATTAAAATTAAAGAGATAAAGCAAACCAAAATAAAACAAAATACAAAGAAAATTGAAAATAAAATAAAATAAAATGATATAATCATAAAATAAAATAAAACAAAGAATAATGAAAAAATAAAATAAAGAAAAACTAAAATTAAGATTAAAGAGATAAACCAAGCAAAATAAAACAAAATACAAAGAAAATTGGAAATAAAAATAAAATAAAATAAAATGATATAATTATACAATACAATAAATAAAATAAAATAAAGAGTAATGAAAGAAACTAACAAAATAAAAATGAAAATAAATCAAGTAAAATAAAAATAAATTAAATAAATTAAGATAAAAGATATAAACAAACCAAAATAAAACAAATGACAAAGAAAATTGAAAATAAAATGATATAACTATAAAATAAAATAAATCAAATAAAATAAAGAAAAATGAAAGAAACTAACAAAATAAAAATAAAAATAAAAATAAATCAGGTAAAAGCTTCAAATGAGCAAACGTTAATTCTAATGAA
This sequence comes from Sequoia sempervirens, assembly GCA_007258455.2. Taxonomy (NCBI): domain Eukaryota; kingdom Viridiplantae; phylum Streptophyta; class Pinopsida; order Cupressales; family Cupressaceae; genus Sequoia; species Sequoia sempervirens. The sequence goes on along the minus strand of VDFB02348111.1, from coordinate 44,862 downwards.
AAATAATAAAAATAAAATTGAGAATTAAAAATAAATTAATTAATTAACTAAAGAATGATAAGTAAAGAGACAAAGACGAAATTAAGATAAAAGGTCAAAATAAAATAAAATAAAATTATATTGGTTAAGAAGCAACTAGTAAAAACAAAACAATATTAAAAAATAAATTAACAAAGACGGGAGATAAACAAAGAGTAAAAGAAAACTAAAGCTAAGAGCAAGGACCCAATACAAGGAGGTAAAGTGACCAATCGAAAAGAGCAGGATAATGACAAGAAGGGAGGGGGGGGGAATGAGGACAACCGACAAAAGAGGGGACGGAAAGGCCCAAAGGAATGAGAAGAAGAAGGAAGAAACAAAAAGAGAACCATAGGGGACAAAGGAAAAAATGAGAGACAGTCAAGAGTGGTTGAGATGGTGGTTTCTAAGGCTGGATAACAAAGGTTGCCAGGCAAGGCTGAGATTCCAACCCTCATCACAATTTAAGTTGGCAGGATGATTGCTAATTACGATAGCTTCCTTGAGTTTTCTCTTAAAAAAGTTGTCTTCTTTGTATAAAACTTGAAAGTCTTCTAGAAAAATGTGGTGTTTGGTGAAAGAAGAGTGCTCTGCGAGAGCGGATTTGAAGACTCGATCATGCTTGATGTCTGCACTATGCTCTTTGATTCTAGTCCTAAAAGAGCGGCCTGTTTCCCCTATATAAGGGATGCCACAAGAGCAAACCACCTTGTAAACACCTGATTCAAGAAGGGTGTCTTTAGGGTCCTTAAGAGAAGGAATGAGGTTTCTCAAAGTCGAAAAGGGCTTGAAGGCGCAACAAAGTCCTTTCTTGAGGAGGATCTTGGAAATTTTGTGGGAGATGCCTTCAATATAAGGAAGGGAAGCGCAAGGAAGGAGATTCGGTTTGGAGGTATTGGTTTGGGGATGGAGACTTGCTCTGGTTTGGTTGAAAGCTTAAGAGATTTGTTTGTTGGTGTAACCATTCAGGATGAAGACACTGCGGAGATGAGCCAACTCATGGTTTAGGTATTCCTCATCACAAATTCGAAAAGCCTCAGAGCGGGTTCCTCACCTTTGCATTCCATGGGCGTACAAAATAAGGACTTCATCTCGGCCAGGGATCGTTCCAGTTGCTGCTCATGGAGATCGACGTTGCAGAATTCCAGTGAGCATTCTGAGACTTCCGTCCTCCAACGGTCTTCACCAAACGGTAACCTCTTGCTGTCTCTAGGTACGTGCGTTGATCAGTCTTCTGCTTCAAACGTAATTGTTAGCATTAATGGTTCTGATCCCCCCGCCGCCTTGAGTCTTCTTGGAGCCACTCCCGATAGTGACCCAAGTCCAATCATGTCAACCTCCCCCTTTAGCTCTTCCTCGGATTCTCTCTCTCCTTGTCGCGTGGCTCAGACGCTTGAAGCCATCACTTCCTTAGGCAGCTCGGCCGACTGTGTCCCTCACCAAACAATTCTGGTGGCTTCCCATTCCCCTCCGTCTCGAGCTATGTCTCGTGCATGTGAGCCTAAGTTTGCGTGTGACTTTTTTTCCCCTGGTCAATCCAATTATCCCACTCCCACTTTGGTCAAAGACTGGAAGTCCAAGCTAGTTGTCAATGTGTCCAATGCCCGATTGCACCCCCTTGCCTTAAAATTCCTTAATAGGGGCTTGGGATTCGCCATCTCTCCACGCTCCATTCCCCACTTGGATTTCCTCATTGAGATTGAGAACATCATTCATACTCTCCCTTCTCACATTGCGGAAGAGGTTAGACAAGACTGTGCGGTGGCCTTACGGCGTGCCAAACCCCCGCAGTGCAATGTCCCCAAGGCTGAACTTTTTGCTTTCAAGAATTTATTACGTGATAATGATGTAGTCATCAGCAAAGCCGATAAGGGAAACACCACTGTTATCATGAACAAACATGACTACAATGCAAAAATGTTTGTTCTCCTTTCTGATGTGCAAAGCTATAGAACTCTCCCTTGTAACCCTTGCTTTAAAATTCTCAAAAAAGTTAAATCTGCCATTTCCTGCTCATCCTTTGATGAAGCCACCAAGAAGTGCCTGGTTCCTTCCAAGGAGGTAACTCCTCGTATTTATGGAGTCCCCAAAATTCACAAAGCAGGTGCTCCTCTCCGCCCCATTGTGGACACCATTGGCTCACCTACTTACAAGCTGGCTTCCTTCCTTGCTAAATTACTCTCACATGTGGGTAATTCTGGATCACACATCAAGGATTCTACCCACTTTATCAAATTCACTAATGAGGTTTGATTAGATAAGAATGACACCTTGGTGAGCTTTGATGTGGTCTCTCTCTTCACCAAGGTGCCTATCCCAGACTCTATTGAAATTGTCAAACGTAAAACCAACAACGAAATGGCAAGCCTCGTCGAATTATGCCTAAGATCTACCTTCTTCTCCTTCCAAGGAGTCATCTATGAGCAAGTTGATGGTGTGGCCATGGGTTCTCCTCTCTCCCCTATCATAGCAAACCTTTACATGGAGCAATTCAAAGAAATTTCCCTTTCCTCTTTCCCTCTTAAACCGAAGTGGTGGAAGCGATATGTGGATGACACTAATATCTGATGGCCTCATGGTCTTGACAAATTAGAAGATTTTCATTCTCATCTCAACAGTGTTGCCCAATGTATCTCCTTCACCAAGGAACTCGAAGTTGACGGCCAACTCCCTTTCCTTGATATCATGCTCATCAAGAAATCAGATGGTTCCCTTGGCCGTCGAGTTTTTCATAAAGCAACCCATACTGACCTCTACCTCCATCCTGCCTCTCATCATCACCCTAGCCAAAAATTTGGGGTCCTTAAAACCCTTGCCATGCGTGTTTTCGAATTTGTGATGAGGAATACCTAAACTAGGAGTTGGCTCATCTCCGCAGTGTCTTCATCCTGAATGGTTACACCAACAAACAAATCTCTAAGCTTTCAACCAAACCAGAGCAAGTCTCCATCCCCAAACCAATACCTCCAAACCGAATCTCCTTCCTTGCGCTTCCCTTCCTTATATTGAAGGCATCTCCCACAAAATTTCCAAGATCCTCCTCAAGAAAGGACTTCGTTGCGCCTTCAAGCCCTTTTCGACTTTGAGAAACCTCATTCCTTCTCTTAAGGACCCTAAAGACACCCTTCTTGAATCAGGTGTTTACAAGGTGGTTTGCTCTTGTGGCATCCCTTATATAGGGGAAACAGGCCGCTCTTTTAGGACTAGAATCAAAGAGCATAGTGCAGACATCAAGCATGATCGGGTCTTCAAATCTGCTCTCGCAGAGCACTCTTCTTTCACCAAACACCACATTTTTCTAGAAGACTTTCAAGTTTTATACAAAGAAGACAACTTTTTTAAGAGAAAACTCAAGGAAGCTATCATAATTAGCAATCATCCCGCCAACTTAAATTGTGATGAGGGTTGGAATCTCAGCCTTGCCTGGCAACCTTTGTTATCCAGCCTTAGAAACCACCATCTCAACCACTCTTGACTGTCTCTCATTTTTTCCTTTGTCCCCTGTGGTTCTCTTTTTGTTTCTTCCTTCTTCTTCTTCTCATTCCTTTGGGAATTTCCGTCCCCTCTTTTGTTGGTTGTCCTCATTCCCCCCCCCTTCTTGTCATTATCCTGCTCTTTTCGGTTGGTCACTTTACCTCCTTGTATTGGGTCCTTGCTCTTAGCTTTAGTTTTCTTTTACTCTTTGTTTATCTCCCGTCTTTGTTAATTTATTTTTTAATATTGTTTTGTTTTTACTAGTTGCTTCTTAACCAATATAATTTTATTTTATTTTATTTTGACCTTTTATCTTAATTTCGTCTTTGTCTCTTTACTTATCATTCTTTAGTTAATTTATTTATTTATTTTTAATTCTCAATTTTATTTTTATTATTTTTCATTAGAATTAACGTTTGCTCATTTGAAGCTTTTACCTGATTTATTTTTATTTTTATTTTTATTTTGTTAGTTTCTTTCATTTTTCTTTATTTTATTTGATTTATTTTATTTTATAGTTATATCATTTTATTTTCAATTTTCTTTGTCATTTGTTTTATTTTGGTTTGTTTATCTCTTTTATCTTAATTTAATTTAATTTATTTTTAATTTACTTGATTTATTTTCATTTTTATTTTGTTAGTTTCTTTCATTACTCTTTATTTTATTTTATTTATTATTTTATAATTATATCATTTTATTTTATTTTATTTTTATTTCCAATTTTCTTGGTATTTTGTTTTATTTTGCTTGGTTTATCTCTTTAATCTTAATTTTAGTTTTTCTTTATTTTATTTTTTCATTATTCTTTGTTTTATTTTATTTATTTTATTTTATGATTATATCATTTTATTTTCAATTTTCTTTGTATTTTGTTTTATTTTGGTTTGCTTATCTCTTTAATTTTAATTTTAGTTTTTCTTTATTTTACTTTTTCATTTTTCTTTATTTTATTTTATTTATTGTATTTTATATTTATATCATTTTATTTTATTTTGTTTTATTTTCAATTTTCTTTGTATTTTATTTTATTTGGTTTGTTCATCTCTTTAATTTTGATTTTAGTTTTCTTTTTTCTTTTTCTTTATTTTATTTGATTTATTTTATTTTATAGTTATATCATTTTATTTTCAATTTTCTTTATCATTTGTTTTATTTTGGTTTGTTTATCTCTTTTATCTTAATTTTATTTTATTTATTTTTATTTTACTTGATTTATTTTCATTTTTATTTTGTTAGTTTCTTTCATTACTCTTTATTTTATTTTATTTATTGTATTGTATATTTATATCATTTTATTTTATTTTATTTTAGTTTGTTTATCTCTTACTGTTTAATTTTTCCTTTTCTTTTCATTTTATTCCTTGATTTACACCTATATCATTTATGTCTTTATTTCTTTATTTCTTTTTCTATTTTATTTATTCATATTTATACTTATCTTATTTATTAAACATTTTTAATCCACCCTTAACCTCGAACCGTGTGCCTTGAACCTTGTGTCTCCTCTCTCTCTTTTTAGCTTGCTTTGGTCTGCAACAATCATTTTCTTCTCCTCCAGCTCTCTTTCATCTTGATGATGGATCATGTAGTATGATTCGAAACGTCGATGTGAAAAACCAAAACACAATCAAATCCAGAAATTAATAGCACTACTTGATGGATTGTGGAAACTTGATATCTTTAATTGAAGTGATACTTATCCAATATGTCCTTCAATGTTTGACATTCTTCTATTCGATGTCCAAGAATACAATGATATTTTCAATATGGTATATGGGAATCATCGAGAAGGATGACTAACATATTGGAAGGCAGTAAAAGTATAAGACATTTGTTTAAAAGCAATTGAAGTCTCCTTTCACATTCAAGTGGAGGATGTGTAGGAAACTTGACTTTCTTTAATTTGTAAGGTCGTTTTCATTTACTAGGTTCAACTTTTTCATGAATGGAAGTAGAAGGACCCATGGGGATCCTAACATTCTTATCATTAGAAGGAGAAAATGGTTGTTCACGTGGAAGGAGAATGTTCAAGTTAGGAAGAGGATTCAAGATCACTGTACTAGCATCTTGAAGTCTCCTAGGTTGAAGAGGATGTCTATCAGGATGAGAAGGATCTTGATAACCTAGTCCGGTCATGTTTGCTTCAGTTGGGTTTTTTTCCATAAATTGATGAATGTCATGTTCATGTTTCATGTCACAACCTTGTTTACTCAAGATAGTGAAACAGTTACCATATGTTGCTTCAAGATTTATAGGAATGTTCGTGACTTTGTGCTCATAGAATGGTTGAGATTGTGGTGGTTGAGAGGAACTAGGTCCACTTGAGGGAGGAACCTTAGGTCCTATGTTTACTTCAGGATGTAAATATGCAAAGTGATTAGGAGGTGTAACAGTAGGAAGTTCTTGTGATCTCATAGAGGGGTAAAAGGTTGCATTTGCTTCGAGGTTGTTAAGGAAATAATTGTAGAACTTGTTCATGCTAACATCATCTTCTCCAATGATGTCTACATCATGAGGAGGACAATCATGAGGAGTTAAAGGAGCCTGTGGTTGTTCGAGGTCATTAAGGTCACAACAAAAGGTACAGTTGGGCATGTCTACCAAATATTTTAAGGAATTCCAAAACTTATTGAAAGAAAATGCCATGATGCCAATAAACTAAGATGCAATAAATGAGGAAAAACAAAGAATCTATAATTGAAAATAGAATGCAGGAAAAAGGAACAGGAATGCAGAAAAATGTCAAAAGAAATGTAGAAATATTGTCTAAAAAGTGCAGAGGGACTGATTTTCCCTGGGTAGTGAATGAGTCCGAGGATGCAAATTTTTTGTGTTTTTCATAATTTTAAGGATGATTTAAATGTTCTATAGAATGCAATTACAGATGTTGTAGATTTTTACTTTTTTTTAGTGAAATTGAATGCAAAAATGAAAACTAAATGAATGTTTCACTAATGCAAAATAAAAGGTCCTAGAATGCAATAACAAATCAATGCCCTAATTGAATGCTAATGCAAATGAAAACTAGGATGAAAAATATGAATGCAATCTGAAGTTTAAAGTGTTCAAAAGTTAGGTTCACCAAAATGTAACATAGATTTTTGGAAACCTAAATGCTTGCTCTTACACTTCTAGGGTTTTTCACCTAAAAGGAGAGAGATTTAGGTCCAAAAATGCTTATGTAACACTCAAATTAGAATGTCTGCAATGTGATATGATGTAAATGAACTTAACTAAATGCAATTGACTAATTAAAATGAACTAGAATGAATGCAAAAGTGTAATTTAAGCTATGTTTGAAAACACATTATGATATGCAAACAACTATGAAAATGAAGAAATTATGCAGAACAAAGAGTACAGGTGTAAATATGAGTGCACCTGGATGATGTGTGACCTTTTTGGAATGTCTGGAATGCTGGTGAATTTTACTGATTTTTCACAATGGGACTCATTCGCCTTGGGTGGTGAATCAATCCACCTATTGATGAAAAACTATCGGGATCTGAAATCTGACAAAACTCAAGTTTCCAGTCCTAAGGTGGGACTCATTTTCCATAGGTGGTAAATCAGTCCTCTCCCAAATTTTTGAAAAAACCAAGAGACAACTTTGCAACACCAAATCTGGAAATGTCTACTTACCGAGTTGTCGAAGTCAAATCTATAGAAAACGGACAAATAACTCTCTCCAAGCTTGAATTTGACTTATGTTGACTTGAAGCTCCTAGTTGACATAAAAATCGATCGTCAACACCTAATAACTTGTCAAATCTACAAACAAAACGCTGCAAATACATAAGAAAAAAGGGGAAAATGATTAGGGTTAGTGAATAGGGGTTTTCCTTGGTCAAACCCCACTTTTGGTAATTAAACCCTTGAAAAGACAATGAAATGCAAGAGAAAGATAAAGTAATAACATGAAAATGATATCAACTCACCTAACTCTTGATAATGCAAGTATGAAGTAATGTCAATGGCAGCTTCAAAGTTCTTGAAATGCGCTTTAATTGATGATGTAAAATGCTTGAATGTGATGTGTGATTGAATGCTTGAATGAATTGATTGTAGGAGATGTAAAATGAGATGAAAAATGACTATTTATACAATTCTTCTGCCTTACTATTCATTCATACCTCATCACAGGTCGACATCAAGTGATTTTGAATAAAATCCTGAAAGGAAATTTAAAATATTTTGAATTTTGGGCCAAGGGGGACTCATTTGCCACTCATGGCAAATGGATCCCACCTAGGACCTAAAAACAAGTGTTGGGAATAATGTTGTATTTAATGTTATTTATCAAGATAACATTCAAAAATACACTTAATTACAACTTATGAGGGCATAAAGAGACCAAATAAAGCATAAGAAGGGTGTAAATAGTGAAGATGTTCCTAGAAAAGCATGAAGGCTTGTTACAAGACTTTACAACACTTCAATATAGGACTTGTTGATGAATTAAAAGGTGATTTTTAGGTAAATTACAGTATTAAATAGAGTCCACAAGAATGTAGAAATATCTTACAACACTTCACAACACCTTCACAAGACGTCGTTCTTTGAATTTTAGTACCTAAATAAGCATGTTCAAGCCATGTTACAACATAAAATCAAAGCAACATAATTCCAACACCATGAAACAAGACCTAAAAGGACATGAAAATGACAAGGGGCCATTTTTCTACGGCACACCTATAAAGGAAATAGGTTGTCCAAAAGCTTATAAAATATAAAATATCCCAATTTCACAACCCACAAATCACCAATGGTAAAACATATACCAACATTTACTCAATGAGAAAATTGCAAGCCTCCTCAAGCATGCATGAAGCATACATGCAAACCTGCAACTATCTTACATCTAAAAATACCCCAAGGGAAACATAATCTAAAAAATAGTTCATCTACAAATCTGCAAAATCACAAGTTTTGATTAACCATGTAAACCTGCAAACCCACCATGTTTTATAATACACATGAAAATCCACATCCACTTAACATCTAGAAGACCTACAAGTCTAAAAACAACCATAATAGTTAAACCAAAATGATGGAATGTCATGACTATGCATAACCATAGATTTTTAAATGAGAAATCCATAAAACCCTCAAATCCAAGGAACATGAATCTAAGCCATGCAAGTACAAACATCCATCAGGAAAGTAGAGGTCTAGGAACTTCAGGCTCATTCAAAGGACAACTCTGCCACCACCATGTACATGCATCTGAGAGAGAAATAGGCTATTCCAGAAGCTTCCAGATCATCCAATGATCAACTCCATAGCCTTACATGCATTTGAGGTTATTCAACTGTCAAACAGGAGCTCCAGATCAATAACATATCAAATATAACTACATGATCAACTCCATAGAACTCTATCTTCTCCATCCTTCAAAATGCATGTTGTTCCTAGAAAACAAGATCAACTACAAAACTTCCACTCAGAAAAGGATTAATAATCATCCAATTCCTTCAAAAAAAAATTCCTCAAGCTTTCCAAGCTAAGAAATCACACCAAAAGAAATATCCAAAACTCAAAACATCACATGCATCACCATGCAAGCACATACAAGTGACATGAAAGTCCATGCAAGTACATGCAACTTACATATATACATGTATGCAAGCACTGCAAATCTGGAACTAAGCTCTAATACCAAATGAAAGGGAAATGGAAAACTTGGAAAGCCTTCCAAGATCCAGTATGCACTTTCAGTATCGTATGCCTCTTAAAAAAAATCATATTTTAATCATCTTGATACAAGAACATACTAGTATGCCTTAAAGTGGAAACAAACATAGTTTAATTTCCCATGCATTAACCCTTAGAGGAAAGTTGATGTAGTTTCAAATCTAGAAAAATTTCAGTAGCATAATATAATATAAATTAACATTTCAAGAATGAGAAACAAAAAGAATAGAAGAAAGATAGACAGAAGAGAAGAAGACATGATATACGTGGAGAAAACCCTTTTGGGTAAAAAACCCCACACTCCAAAGCATTGAACCAATGTATTAATCTGTAACAAAATGGTTACAATACACTTGCAAGCTCGCAACCTTAACATGGAGACTACATCTTGCTCTTTTGGAGGAAATCTAACAACACTTTGATACCTACAATATTCAACATACAAAACCCACTCTAAGACATCCAATATATAGAGAATACAAGCATAAAGGTAGCTTCTAGAACAAGCTACAAGAGATGGGCTTCCAAATCCATGTGGCACATTTTTCAAACACATATTTGACTCATGTGACACTTGTCACACAATTCCTAACCCCCTTACATGCCTCCAAACTTGGGCACCCCAAATTTTCCCCTAATAGGTATGATAGATGTCTTATAATGTCATAGAATTTGTCATTTATGACAACTCTTACAATTGTAAGAGAGTCTATCATAACTGCCTAAATATAGAAGATGCCTCTTACATTCTATTACAACTTGTCATAGTCAAACTTGGGAACCTACTTTCCTCATGCAAAGATTCCTTCCAACACATGTCCAACCTATCATAGAATATGGCTCTTACACGTCATAAGACTGTCATAGGAATCCGTCATAAGAATCTATCATAACTTGTCATAGAATCCTTCAAAGATGCCAACACATGTCAAAGAATATCTTCTCAAAGTGGGATGCCTACATTTCCATGCGAAGACCACAACATCCATGTCACATCCCATGTCACCTCCCAATATGTTGACAACTCATCGTACCAAGTCATATTAGATGACAAATTAATATGAGCAAGAAATTACAACATAAGAATTAATAAATTAATATTTTAATGCTAGGAAATTGCAAAGGTTGAGACACCTTAATTCCCAACAATATTCTTGAAGACTTGTTTATTTGAGACCTTTAGTTTTTCCTTGATATACTAAAGCTTTTTCATGAATGCAAAACTTGGGGTCCCTTTTATCTCATACTCCTTCCACCATGTTTCTATTAGGTGTGTCAAATTATCCTCCCTCCACCACATATTTTCAAATTTAAATTAATTCTTAGTCATTGGACAGTCCTATTTTAATTCTAATATGATTGGGAAGTGATTAGACAATGAGACTAGTGGTATTTTTGCTTCAAAACTGGCCACTTTCTCCAACCATTTTGGGGCGATTAGAAATTTGTCCAATCTTTCTGTAATGTTTGTGAAAAAAATTCTATGATTGTTTCATGTAAAGACTCCATTGGATGTGTAGTAGTCTATATAGCCCAAAATTCTTCTACAAGCTCTCTAAAATCTATCATATTCTTGTTTACTTTCTTGCATCACCCATTCTTCTCTAAGAGATTTAATATAGCATTGAAATCTCCACCCATTATGAAATGTTGGTCACCCTTCTGCTTAATACTACTAGTGATTTCTTTCTAGGTTTCCCTTTTATCCTCAGACCTATTTGGGTCATAAACATTTAGCAGAGTGAATTCCAGGTCCATGACAGAGTTTTTAACACTGCATTCCATCCAGTTTGAGTTTGATTGAATGATCCTAAGTGTGATATTAAGTCTCCTCCATAGGATTACCATTCCACCTGTAGCACACATTAGCTTCTTGGAAGTTTCCAAACTAGTTTTTGTAGTACTTTAAGAAGTTCTCAGCCTCACTTTGATTAAGCTTGGTTTCCTAAATCATTATTATATCTACGTCTATCTTTTATAAGTGATGCTTAACCAAGCATCTTTGGTTAGGGACATTCAAGCCCCTAACATTCGATGAGGTGATCTTCATTATTGTCCAAGGGAGTTGCTAGCTCCCTTGGATATTATAAAACATGAGATGCTTTTCAACCCTTTGTCCATTCTTCTTCTCTCTTTTGTTTGTTTATTTTTTGGCCTCTACCCTTTTTTTTCCCATAGCTTTTGTTGTTGTTTTGCTAATGTATCTTGGACCTATGATCTCCAATTCATCACTTGTTCCAATGAATCTTCCCCTTCCACCAAATCTTCCTCCATATATTCAAAGTTTGAACCCTCTTCCTCATAGTTTTGATAAGTACTTGTGGTTCCTGGAACTACCTCTGGGATGCTTCTTTCATTTTCGGACATGTTTCTGATTGTGGATTAGGGTTATCTCTTTTTATCTGGTCCTTAGATAATTTTTTTATCATCATGGGATTCTTTTCAGGTAGCATCTCACATATCTCCTTGCTTTGTGTTGTATTTTTAGCTTCTGCTCGAACTTCATATGCTTGGGCTTTATCCTGGTTTTTTAGGCCTTCAAACTAATTTAGTCTTTTACGTGTTTCCAAGTGCTTCCCTTTTCATCTATTTTCCACAATCTTTTTCATTATGTTTCTTGCTTCTACATTTGAGACAAAAATGATTATCTTCTTCAATCTCTATTGTCTGCTTCCATTTTTTTCCTTCTACACATAGCAAGATCTCATTTCAGATTGGTCTAATCACAACAATCTTCAATCTTGTATATAGATAGGAATATTCCTCAAATATTTTTGCATCTACATCAAATAATGTTCCCAATGATCACCCAATCTTTTTGAAACACCTCTCAGACCAATACTTCAAAGGTAAGTTGAAAGGTGAATCTATACTGGATGATCATATGGTTTCAAATGAAAAGGATTGAAATTCTAGTGCCACTTTTCCATATACATTGGGTGCCCATTTAATTCACATAATCCTCCATTCATCACCTTGTCTCTTTTTAATAATTGAATGTATTTAATTTTAATAATTGAATACATTGAAAATATTTTAAATATATTTTATTTTAAAATAGTTCTTTTAAATATATTATGATAAAGCAATATTATATATAAAAATTTACCTAACACATAATTCATGTTCTTCAAATTTTATTCATTATTATTTGAATATTTTTGTCTATTGGATTTACTAAGTATGTTAATATTCTAAAGAAACTAATAATTAGTTTTAATATAAACTTACATTTTAGTGATGATAGTCACATACTAAAGACTTTTTTATGTTATTTAAGCTAATTAAATCAAATCTAGAAACAATTTTTTTTTAATTTTATTTAAATTAATTAAAAATATGTGTACACACGATATTTTTTTAATGTTATTTAGATTTGTTTTTGTATTAAGTATAGTGGAAAATAGAATATTACAAAGCAGATCAGTTGGTGATCAAAGTAGCATTACATTTTTATAAGTAACCATGCAGTCGAAAAAAAGTTGTTCACTAGATTTAACAGTGTACATTTTCAAGAGACTCCATCTAACAGAGATGATTATACATTTTTACAAAATGAGTACATAAGGTAAATTCCAAAAGACTTTAATAGTATGTGCTTCAAGCTTGTGAACTGAGATACCAAAATATGAGCCATGGTGTTCGTTGACTTCTTCCTCCTAATTTTGATTCAGATTTGTTGGTTACAAACTGGGTCCTACATCCATGATGGTTGAAGTGGTTCCATCTTCATCTTCTCCTTGTTGAACAGGTGGTTGAGGGCCTCTTGTCCTATGCGCATTATTGAAGATCCCCTTAAAATGGTCACTACATTCATCACTCTGAAAAAGGAATCAACTTCCTCTTGGTTGCAGTGATGGACATGCACACACTTGGTCTTTTCCCTGAAAATGGTCACTACACCCTCTTTGAACAGTCTCAGAAACTTTTCTATGGAAATTTCAAGATGAAGGATGACATGTAAAATAATATTAGTAGTTATGAGTCTTTTAAAAGACTCAGTGGGTACTCTCTTGCACCTAGTGATGTTTATCAGCATTTCTTGCCTTCCAAACATGCCAAAGTATTTCAGTAGTTAAAATAAACCAAAAAGTTTGAAAATATTTGTTTAGAATCCTGAGATTGAAAATGGTAGCATTATAATATATCTTATCATTCATATCCCAAATCATTAAATTATTGCAAAACATTTTCCAAAATTTTCTAGCATACATACAGTCAAAAAGAATATGATTGATGGTTTCAGGCACCCTGCAAATGTAGTACCCCTCCATTTTGCTTGTGATTTCTGTTAGCATGTTTTTTTTCATTGATAGACTTTGGTAACTTGTTTTGTATAGTTTGATCGCTGAATTTTGAGCGACAGTAGATTCATTTTGTGATATGATAAACATTGTATGCTGATAATTAATTTCTGGCATGCTTTATAATAGCGTAGATATTTCCTTCAGATGTTATTGCTATATATATGTTTATGGTAGATTAACAGTTACTTAATTTGTCAGTTTGATGTGACGTGTATTGGTGTGGAGAATGGAGTTGCATCACTCGCTTGCGAGTGCCCTGTGATTTCTGTGATTTTCTCTGCACGGTGTGCTTGTATAATGGATTATATATATATATATATATGTATGTTATTTGTTTGGTTGCAGGATTGCAGGTACATGACATCGACTCCACCTGGTTACTCAGGTCTGAGTGTGTCAAGACTCAACGGAAATGTTGATTGGGAGGTAGTAACAAGGTTCATCCTAGTCTAGTCTTAAACACAGTCACAGTATATTGTCAGTTTTAGTCTAGAGTCTTTGGTGGTCTTGTTTGTGTCTGATTGGATTAATTGTTTTGAAAGGAAAATTTTGTTAATTTAATGATAGATTAATATTCTTTAATTTACTGTTTATTTAAATTAATTTTAAATGTTGAAAATAAAGTCTTACATTTTATTTAATTAATTAATTAGTTTGTTTGGTTAAGTAGTTTGATCACTGTGATTAAAATTATTTAATTAAATTAATTAATTAATTAACTTAAAATTGCTTTAATTGTGTGAATAGATTTAAATTTAAAATTAAATTGTTTTGTGGAAAAAGGTATTTTAATTGTTAAATAAATAAATAAAATAAAGAAAAGGGAAATTGCATTTTTTTAAATTTGAATTCTTTAATTCTTGAAATGCATTCAATTTTTGATAAGGAAGAAAGGAAAGATTATCCGAGAGGTGGTTAGAAGATATTTTCTTCTCGACATGTGTGGTAGTTAAATTAATTGCTTTTTGTTTGTTGAGGATTCTCTCGGAAGTTTTTTATGGATTTGGGGAAAATAGAAGATTACTTCACGGGAAATGAATAGAACAGGGCTTCAAAAATTTTGGAATTGAAATTGTTTGTGAATTTTGTTTGGGATTTTGGCATAATTTTCTGGAAGAGGATTACGAATAGAAATTTTGTTCAATATTTGTGTTCTTTTGGAAAGTGGTGGTTGAAAAGCTCTGGAAGTTGCACTCAACAGGAAAAGCCTCTCTTCTAAAGACAATTTTCAAGCTACAGGAAACAGGTTCCTCACTGGTTATTTATTTAATTTATTTCTTTTGAAAAGTTTGTCTGTGAAAAGGATTAGTATTGTGAGGTTTTGTTAAAAATGTTAAAAACGTGTTTGTTTGAGGAAATTGTTTGTGTATTAAATCTTTGTTCTTCTCGGCAATTTAATCTGTAGAGAATTTGTTATTTCTTTGTTAAAAATTTCCTATAGGAAATAGTTTGAATTAAAATTTGTGAAGGAAATCATTTGTTTGGTAAATGACATTGAAACCTCAGGGAATAAATTAGAACTTGTTGAGGAAAAATTTTGTGCGTACTGTAGAAATTTCTCAATTTCCCCATTACAAACCCTGTAGAAATTTCTCAATTTCCCCATTATAAACCTTGTTGAAAATATATGTATGATTTTAGTAATCTATTATTCTTTTTAATTGTATATATATATTTATACCTTCATATATAAATTGGATTGTGTAATTTTTGTGGAGAATCACCGTACAGGTGAATTGGGGGTTTCAAAATATTTTTAAAAAAATGAATTAAATTTCCGCATGGCGGAAAGGTATTTACTGTAGCTTTAAATCTGAAATTATACACGAATTAAATTATAAATGTTTTTATTTGGCATATTATGTATTTGTAGGGAGGGGCTAGGGCTACCCCAAGCCGCTGCTCCCACTGAGAGGGTGCGGCTGCTGTGAGGCAGCGCCCTCCACTATTCTGTGGAGGAGGCATTGCCCCACAGGCAGCGCATTCTCCCGTGGATGCTGCCAAGCGCAGTCATTACTAAAAGAAGAAAAAAATTATTTTTATTTTGTTTACTATTTTATGAATATAATTTAATACATATATATATAATATATGTATTATGTATATTATATATTATTTTTAATATATAATTTATATAATATATATATTTATATATATATATTTATTTTATTTTTATATTTATTGAATATGTAATTTAGTTTGGTTAAATAATTTGTTATAATATATATATATATATATATATATATATATATATATATTTGTTTATAATAGATGTTTTAATATATAAATGGATATTTTATTAAGCAAAAGATTATTAAAGAAAGTTGATTTATAATTTAATAGATGTTGAGTTATTGAAAAATTTAAATGCTCATGTAGAGGATATTATAATGAAATGATTGTAATAGGGAATCGAATTTTATTATTATGCATAATTATGGAAATTGGAATTAAATAAATAGTTTTATTTTATTTTCCTTATTATTGCAAATTGAATCTTATTTACTCTGAATAATTGCTTGAGATGAGATATTGAAATAATTGGATTTAGAAAATCCTAATATTAGAATTTTTATTTTTGTCTGAATTGTTTTATGTTGTTTTAAATTCTTATTGGGCAGAAATTGGGATTATATGTGATTTCAAGTCTTCCAGATATTATTTCTTGAAAGGGAAATTGTTTCCATGATGATTTCTTACTTTGAGGTAACTAGGGTAGTGCACATGGTTTTGCATGGTGTTTAGACACCTATTTTTATGAACAAAAATTTGATGTCCATTATGATATGTTTGGTCTTATATGTTGATTTTGGATATATGTACACTTTTCCTACCTTAGTGAATTTAGATTCCTTGTGTTATTCTTAGGGGAGTGGCTCTGTGTGAGGGCCGACACACAAAGTGGTGTCTGGGTAACTCATGTAGAGTTAGTAAATAAGAGAAAACTAAATCAACACATTGGGTATTCTTAAATATTTAACTAGATTAATTGTGCCTCACTTATAGACTCAAGGGCTAGTTTAGTCTTGAGAATAAGTCGAGAAGGTCTGGAATGGAAAAGTTGATATCTTGTTATTTTAAAAGATATTCGAATCCGCAACGGTTTGCATGTGGGGCCGGGTTTCGTAAGTGGTTATCAGGGTAACCCAAGTTGGGGGGCGGAACCTAGGAAGAAACGCCAAGGTAACCTATGCAACATTGTGATGACACTCCACCTAAAATAATAGTTACCTTGTGAACTTAGTATATTTGATTATCCCGATTCTAGAAGCAATGTAACCAATAAGTTGAGTATGTACTTGTATAGAAATTCTATGTTTTTACTTGTGTCTAGGGTTTGTAGGTTATGTCTAGGGAACCTTATTACTATCTCCTAGCACGGGGGGTGGACCTACGGGTACCACATGGTTGGGTGGAACGTGCACCTTACTCCGTTGGGTCCCCAGTTTATGATCGTGGCAACGAGAGCTTCATTGATGGAGAGCTGGTATTTGGATATATGTGTACTTCCTTAATTGTATCATTGGAAATCTTGTATTTGTAACATTCCTCAATTGTTTATGAGGTGAACATTTGTAATATGTAATTGTAAACTATTGTTTGATCTACCTCATCTGAAGAATGAGTATTGTAATGTCATATCAAATGCAATGTAAGAATCTTATTTGTACTTTATACTATCATGAATGGAATTCAAATGTTATGCAATGCTTACTTTTAAGTTTATGTTAATTAAATACATGCAATGCTAAATACTAAAGTCGTCTATGGAATCTCAATTAGTGTGACATCGCGTAACTTAGAGAATGTATGCAACTAATAAATTTAATATTAACACTTTAAAAAAAAAATTGTTTCACTTTCGTAGACAATTGCAACATTCCTTAGGTTACAAGACAGGGCATTATAGATTGGTATCAGAGCCACGTTCTAACACTGGATGCTCTAGGTAATCGCAAGCCCATTAGGTTGACGTAGTACGTAGTATCGTTATCTGTTAGCCTTGCTTGATTAGTATCTGAGACTCGTTATTGTTTATGTGTAGGATCATGCCTAGGCGACGTGGTAGAGGTCGTGGTAGAGGTCGAGGTGGAGGCCGAGGGCCAATCCCTCAGGTTACTCCCCCTCTGATTCCTCATCAGAGTGATCAGGCAGAGCAATTGGATTAGAGGAATGAGGGATAGATTCCTGAACAGTCAGGAGTAGAGTGATCACAGTTACGTCCTTTATTAGAGGTCCTAGCTCGACTTGGACCAAGACAGGAAGTTGATCAGGAGGTAGTTAGAGAGCGTGATAGATCTCCAAGGAGAGTAGATGATACAGTGCATCAGGATGCTATTATTGCAAGACACATGCGAGATTTGTTGAGGGCACGCCCTCCTACATTTGATGGATCTGGGGGTGGTCTAGAAGCTGAAACCTGGTTGATTGACTTAGGGCGATGCTTTGCGATGCATCCTTATGGTAGCAACACACGTGCACGTTGTGCCATAATGCATCTTAGAGGCTTTGCCTCTACTTGGTGGCACTTGGAGGAGCAGAAGCTCCACTTAGATATTGGGTTAGTTTCTTGGGAGATATTCCTGGAGAGGTTTAGAGCATGGTTCTTATCATAACATTGGAGACAACGACGGGCTGACGAGTTTCATGATTTACGTCAGATGGCTCTATCTGTGGAGTAGTATGAACGCAGATTTTATGAACTCAAGCAATATGCAGGAGTTGGAGATGATGAGGTGATGCTGGTACAACATTTTATCAAGGGTTTGAATGCCTGCATTAGTGGTGGAGTCAGAGTCTTTGAGCAAAAGACTATGGAAGTTGTTGTGGAGAAGGCTTGTATAGTGGAAGAGAATCTTGTTATGGCGTTGGGTGGTCACACAGGTGTCCAGATTGGCAGTGCTCCTATAGCAGGTACTGGTCCACAAGGTGGACAGGCGCAGACAGGAGGTTCCTCTAGGAACCAATAGACACCCACTAAGGGTGGACAGCAGCAACAACAACGTACTCCTCAAAAGAAAAGTAATAGTTAGCCCCAACAGGATAACAGTTCTCGGTTTCAACATGGTGGTGGATGGTTTCAGAATGAGAGAGATCAGAGTGGGCACCAAGTGTAGCGTGATCATTTTGATCAGCCTGCACAGAGTTTTTAGTCTACATTTAGGGGAGGTAGTTTTCCACGGTCTAGTGCACCTTCAGGTGATAGAGGATTCAGAAGGAGTATAGAATGTTTTACTTGTGGCCAACAGGGTCACATTGCTCGTCAGTGTCCCCAGAAGGGCGCTTCTGGATTCAGTCAGAGACCGACAGCTTCAGAGTCGACCGTAGGAGATGCAGGCAGGTCGCATAGGGTGTTTACCATGGTGGATAACCACCAAGTTGAGCACCAGGGTGCAGTTGGAGAGGTTCCTGGTGGAGGACCGACATCATTCTTTGGGAACCGTGCACATCCTTCTACATCAGGAGTTGATCCTCAAGGGTCAAGACGTTGACTGAGTACTAATCCAGAGGGATCCTAGTGGCTAGTATTCTATTTCTTAGGAGGACCTATTTTAGATGTGTGTGTTATTTGTTTTCTATCAGCAGGCTTCCAGAAGTAAGCCTGATCCTAGGGGGGAGGATGTAGTACCCCTCCATTTTGCTTGTGATTTTTGTTAGCATATTTTTTTTTCATTGATAGACTTTGGTACCTTGTTTTGTATATTTTGATCGCTGACTTTTGAGCGGCAGTGGATTCGTTTTGTGATATGATAAACATTGTATGGTGATAATTAATTTCTGACATGCTTTGTAATAGCGTAGATATTTCCTTCAGATGTTATTGCTATATATATGTTTATGGTAGATTAACTATTACTTAATTTGTCAGTTTGATGTGACATGTATTGGTGTGTAGAACGGAGTTGCATCACTCGCTTGCGAGTGCCCTGTGATTTCCGTGATTTTCTCCGCATGGTGTGCTTGTATAATGGATTATATATATATGTATGTTATTTGTTTAGTTGCAGGATTGCAGGTACATGACATCGACTCCACCTGGTTACTCAGGTCTGAGTGTGTCAAGACTCATTGGAAATGTTGATTGGGAGGTAGTAACAAGGTTCATCCTAGTCTAGTCTTAAACCCAGTCACAGTATATTGTCAGTTTTAGTATGGAGTCTTTGGTGGTCTTGTTTGTGTCTGATTGGATTAATTGTTTTGAAAGGAAAATTTTGTTAATTTAATGATAGATTAATATTCTTTAATTTATTGTTTATTTAAATTAATTTTAAATGTTGAAAATAAAGTCTTACATTTTATTTAATTAATTAATTAGTTTGTTTGGTTAAGTAGTTTGATCACTGCGATTAAAATTATTTAATTTAACTAATTAATTACTTAAATGAAAATTGCTTTAATTGTGTGAATAGATTTAAATTTAAAATTAAATTGTTTTGTGGAAAAAGGTATTTTAATTGTTAAATAAATAAATAAAATAAACAAAAGGGAAATTGCATTTTTTTAAATTTGAATTATTTAATTCTTGAAATGCATTCAATTTTTGATAAGGAAGAAAGGAAATATTATTCGAGAGGTGGTTAGAAGATATTTTCTTCTCGACATGTGTGGTAGTTAAATTAATTGCTTTTTGTTTGTTGAGGATTCTCTCGGAAGTTTTTTATGGATTTGGGGAAAATAGAAGATTACTTCACGAGAAATGAATAGAACAGACTTCGGGCTTCAAAATTTTGGAATTGGAATTGTTTGTGAATTTTGTTTGGGATTTTGGCATAATTTTCTAGAAGAGGATTACGAATAGAAATTTTGTTCAGTATCTGTGTTCTTTTGGAAAGTGGTGGTTGAAAAGCTCTGGAAGTTGCACTCAACAGGAAAAGCCTCTCTTCTACAGACAATTTTCAAGCTACAGGAAACAAGTTCCTCACTGGTTATTTATTTAATTTATTTCTTTTGAAAAGTTTGTCTGTGAAAAGGATTAGTATTGTGAGGTTTTGTTAAAATTGTTAAAAACGTGTTTGTTTGAGGAAATTGTTTGTGTATTAAATCTTTGTTCTTCTCAGCAATTTTAATTTGTAGAGAATTTGTTATTTCTTTGTTAAAAAATTTCTGTAGGAAATAGTTTGAATTAAAATTTGTGAAGGAAATCATTTGTTTGGTAAATGACATTGAAACCTCAGGGAATAAATTAGAACTTGTTGGGGAAAAATTTTGTGCATACTGTAGAAATTTCTCAATTTCCCCATTACAACCCCTGTTGAAAATATATGTATGATTTTAGTAATCTATTATTCTTTTTAATTGTGTATATATATATATATATATTTATACCTTCATATATAAATTGGATTGTTTAATTTTTGTGGAGAATTGTCGTACGGGCGAATTGGGGGTTTAAAAATATTTTTAAAAAAAATGAATTAAATTTCCGCATGGCGGAAAGGTATTTACTGTAGATTTAAATCTAAAATTATACACGGATTAAATCATAAATGTTTTTTTTTCGCATATTATATATTTTCACGGAGGGGCTAGGGCTACCCCCAGCCGCCGCTCCCACTGAGAGGGTGCGGCTACTGTGAGGCAGCGCCCTCCACTATTTTGTGGAGGAGGCGTTGCCCCACAGGCAGCGCATTCTCCCGTGGATGCTGCCAAGCGCAATCATTACTAAAAGAAGAAAAAATTTATTTTTATTTTGTTTACTATTTAATGAATATAATTTAATACATATATATATAATATATGTATTATGTATATTATATATTATTTTTAATATATAATTTATATAATATATATATTTATATATATATATATATATTTTTTTTTTTTATTTTTTTTTTTAATTTATTGAATATTTAATTTAGTTTGGTTAAATAATTTGTTAATAATATATATATATATATATATATATATTTGTTTATAATAGATGTTTTAATATATAAATGGATATTTTATTAAGCAAAAGTTTATTAAAGAAAGTTGATTTATAATTTAATAGATGTTGAGTTATTGAAAAATTAAATGCTCATGTAGAGGATATTATAATGAAATGATTGTAATAGGGAATCGAATTTTATTATTATGCATAATTATGGAAATTGGAATTAGATAAATAGTTTTATTTTATTTTCCTTATTATTGCAAATTGAATCTTATTTACTCTGAATAATTGCTTGAGATGAAATATTGAAATAATTGGATTTAGAAAATCCTAATATTAGAATTTTTATTTTTTTCTGAATTGTTTTATGTTTTTTTAAATTCTTATTGGGCAGAAATTGGGATTATATGTGATTTCAAGTCTTCCAGATATTATTTCTTGAAAGGGAAATTGTTTCCATGATGATTTCTTACTTTGAGGTAACTAGGGTAGTGCACATGGTTTTGCATGGTGTTTAGACACCTATTTTTATGAACAAAGATTTGATGTCCGTTATGATATGTTTGGTCTTATATGTTGATTTTGGATATATGTGCACTTTTCCTACCTTATTTAGTGAATTTATATTCCTTGTGTTATTCTTAGGGGAGTGGCTCTGTGTGAGGGCCGACACACAAAGTGGTGTCTGGGTAACTCATGTAGAGTTAGTAAATAAGAGAAAACTAAATCAACACATTGGGTATTCTTAAATATTTAACTGGATTAATTGTGCCTCACTTATAGGTACTCAAGGGCTAGTTCAGTCTCGAGAATAAGTCGAGAAGGCCTGGAATGGAAAAGTTGATATCTTGTTATTTTAAAAGATATTCGAATCCGCAACAGTTTGCATGTGGGGCCGGGTTTCGTAACATGTTAGCAGGGTAACCCAGGTTGGAGGCCGAAACCTAGGAAGAAACACCAGGGTAACCTATGCAACATTGTGATGACACTCCACCTAAAATAATAGTTACCTTGTGAACTTAGTATATTTGATTATCCCGATTCTGGAAGCAATGTAACCAATAAGTTGAGTATGTACTTGTATAGAATTTCTATGTTTTTACTTGTGTCTAGGGTTTGTAGGTTATGTCTAGGGAACCTTATTACTATCTCCTAGCATGGGGGATGGACCTATGGGTACCACATGGTTGGGTGGAATGTGCACCTTACTCCATTGGGTCCCCAGTTTATAATCGTCGCAACGAGAGCTTCATTGATGGAGAGCTGGTATTTGGATATATGTGTACTTCCTTAATTGTATCATTGGAAATCTTGTATTTGTAACATTCCTCAATTGTTTATGAGGTGAACATTTGTAATATGTAATTGTAAACTATTGTTTGATCTACCTCATCTGAAGAATGAGTATTGTAATGTCATATCAAATGCAATGTAAGAATCTTATTTTTACTTTATACTATCATGAATGGAATTCAAATGTTATGCAATGCTTACTTTTAAGTTTATGTTAATTAAATACATGCAATGCTAAATACTAAAGTCGTCTATGGAATCTCAAGTAGTGTGACATCGCGTAACTTAGAGAATGTATGCAACTAATAAAGTTAATATTAATAGTTTAAAAAAAAAAATGTTTCACTTTCATAGACAATTGCAACATTCCTTAGGTTACAAGACGGGGCATTATAGATTGGTATCAGAGCCAGGTTCTAACATTGGACACTCTAGGTAATCGCAAGCCCATTAGGTTGACGTAGTACGTAGTATCGTTATCTGTTAGCCTTGCTTGATTAGTATCTGAGACTCGTTATTGTTTATGTGTAGGATCATACCTAGGCGACATGGTAGAGGTCATGGTAGAGGTTGAGGTGGAGGTTGAGGTCCAATCCCTCAGGTTACTCCCCCTCTGATTCCTCATCAGAGTGATCAGGCAGAGCAGTTGGATTAGAGGAATGAGGGATAGATTCCTGAACAATCAGGAGTAGAGTGATCACAGTTACGTCCTTTATTAGAGGAGGTCCTAGCTCGACTTGGACCAAGACATGAAGTTGATCAGGAGGTAGTTAGAGAGCGTGATAGATCTCCAAGGAGAGTAGATGATACAGTGCATCAGGATGCTATTATTGCAGGATACATGAGAGATTTTTTGAGGGCATGTCCTCCTACATTTGATGGATCTGGGGGTGGTCTAGAAGCTGAAACCTAGTTGATTGACTTAGGGCGATGCTTTGCGATGCATCCTTATGGTAGCAACACACGTGCATGTTGTGCCATAATGCATCTTAGAGGCTTTGCCTCTACTTGGTTGCGCTTGGAGGAGTAGAAGCTCCACTTAGAGATTGGGTTAGTTTCTTGGGAGATATTCCTGGAGAGGTTTAGAGCATGGTTCTTATCATAACATTGGAGACAACGACGGGTTGACGAGTTTCATGATTTACGTCAGATGGCTCTATTTGTGGAGCAGTATGAACGCAGATTTTATGAACTCAAGCAATATGCAGGAGTTGGAGATGATGAGGCGATGTTGGTACAGCATTTTATCAGGCGTTTGAATGACCGCATTAGTGGTGGAGTCAGAGTCTTTGAGCAAAAGACTATGGAATTTGTTGTGGAGAAGGCTCGTATAGTGGAAGAGAATCTTGTTATGGCGTTGGGTGGTCACACAGGTGTCCAGATTGGCAATGCTCCTATAGCGTACTAGTCCACGGGGTGGACAGGAACAGACAGGAGGTTCCTCTAGGAACCAACAGACACCCACTAAGGGTGGACAACAGCAATTGCAATGTACTCCTCAAATGAAAAGTAATAGTCAGCCCCAACAGGATAACAGTTCTCGGTTTCAGCATGGTGTTGGATGGTTTCAGAATGAGAGAGATCAGAGTGGGCAGCAAGTGTAGCGTGATCGTTCTGATCTGCCTACACAGAGTTTTCAGTCTGCAGTTAGTGGAGGTAGTTTTCCACGGTCTAGTGTACCTTCAGGTGATAGAGGATTCAAAAGGAGTATAGAATGTTTTACTTGTGGCCAACAGGGTCACATTGCTCGTCAGTGTCTCCAGAAGGGCGCTTCTGGATTCAGGCAGAGACCGGCAGCTTCAAAGTCGACCGTAGGAGATGTAGGCAGGTCGCATTGGGTGTTTTCCATGGTGGATTACCACCAGGTTGAGCACCAGGGTGCAGTTGGAGAGGTTCCTGTTGGAGGACCGGCATCGTTCTTTGGGAACTGTGCACGTCCTTCTACAGCGAGAGTTGATCCTCAAGGGTCAAGACGTTGACTGAGTACCGACCCAGAGGGAGCCTAGTGGCTAGTCTTCTATTTCTTAGGAGGACCTATTTTAGATGTGTGTGTTATTTTTTTTCTATTAGCACGCTTCCAGGAGTAAGCCTGATCCTAAGGGGGGAGGATGTAGTACCCCTCCATTTTGCTTGTGATTTTTGTTAGCATGTTTTTTTTCATTGATAGACTTTGGTACCTTGTTTTGTATATTTTGATCACTGACTTTTGAGCGACAGTGGATTCATTTTGTGATATGATAAACATTGTATGGTGATAATTAATTTCTGACATGCTTTGTAATAGCGTAGATATTTTCTTTAGATGTTATTGCTATATATATGTTTATGGTAGATTAATTGTTACTTAATTTGTCAGTTTGATGTGACATGTATTGGTGTGGAGAATGGAGTTGCATCACTCGCTTGCGAGTGCCCTCTGATTTCTATTATTTTCTCCGCACGATGTTCTTGTATAATGGATTATATATATATGTATGTTATTTGTTTGGTTGCAGGATTGCAGGTACATGACATTGACTCCACCTGGTTACTTAGGTCTAAGCGTGTCAAGACTCAACAGAAATGTTGATTGAGAGGTAGTAACAAGGTTCATCCTAGTCTAGTCTTAAACCCAGTCACAGTATATTGTCAGTTTTAGTCTGGAGTCTTTGGTGGTCTTGTTTGTGTCTGATTGGATTAATTGTTATGAAAGGAAAATTTTGGTAATTTAATGATAGATTAATATTCTTTAATTTACTGTTTATTTAAATTAATTTTAAATGTTGAAAATAAAGTCTTACATTTTATTTAATTAATTAATTAGTTTGTTTGGTTAGTAGTTTGATCACTGTGATTAAAATTATTTAATTTAACTAATTAATTAATTAAATTAAAATTGCTTTAATTGTGTGAATAGATTTAAATTTAAAATTAAATTATTTTGTGGAAAAAGGTATTTTAATTGTTAAATAAATAAATAAAATAAAGAAAAGGGAAATTGCATTTTTTAAAATTTAAATTATTTAATTCTTGCATTCAATTTTTGATAAGGAAGAAAGGAAAGATTATCCGAGAGGTGGTTAGAAGATATTTTCTTCTCGACATGTGTGGTAGTTAAATTAATTGCTTTTTGTTTGTTGAGGATTCTCTCGAAAGATTTTTTATGGATTTGGGGAAAATAGAAGATTACTTCACGGGAAATGAATAGAACAGACTTCGGGCTTCAAAAATTTTGGAATTGGAATTGTTTGTGAATTTTGTTTGGGATTTTGGCATAATTTTCTGG
The DNA here is from genome assembly GCA_007258455.2 of Sequoia sempervirens. NCBI lineage: Eukaryota > Viridiplantae > Streptophyta > Pinopsida > Cupressales > Cupressaceae > Sequoia > Sequoia sempervirens. The sequence goes on along the minus strand of VDFB02348111.1, from coordinate 18,932 downwards.
AAGAGGATTACGAATAGAAATTTTGTTCAGTATCTGTGTTCTTTTGGAAAGTGGTGGTTGAAAAGCTCTAGAAGTTGCACTCAACAGAAAAAGCCTCTCTTCTACAAACAATTTTCAAGCTACAGGAAACAAGTTCCTCACTGGTTATTTATTTAATTTATTTCTTTTGAAAAGTTTGTCTGTGAAAAGGATTAGTATTGTGAGGTTTTGTTAAAATTGTTAAAAACGTGTTTGTTTGAGGAAATTGTTTGTGTATTAAATCTCTGTTCTTCTTGGCAATTTAATCTATAGAGAATTTGTTATTTCTTTGTTAAAAATTTCCTGTAGGAAATAGTTTGAATTAAAATTTGTGAAGGAAATCATTTGTTTGGTAAATGACATTGAAACCTCAGGGAATAAATTAGAACTTGTTGGGGAAAAATTTTGTGCATACTGTAGAAATTTCTCAATTTCCCCATTACAGACCCTGTAGAAATTTCTCAATTTCCCCATTACAAACCCTGTTGAAAATATATGTATGATTTTAGTAATCTATTATTCTTTTTAATTGTATATATATATATATATTTATACCTTCATATATAAATTGGATTGTGTTTTTTTTGTGGAGAATTGTCGTACGGGCGAATTGGGGGTTTGAAAATATTTTTCAAAAAAACGAATTAAATTTCTACATGGCGGAAAGGTATTTACTGTAGATTTAAATCCAAAATTATACACGGATTAAATTATAAATGTTTTTTTTTTTGCATATTATGTATTTTCAGGGAGGGGCTAGGGCTACCCACAGCCGCCACTCCCACTGAGAGGGTACGGCTGCTATGAGGCAGCGCCCTCCACTATTCTGTGGAGGAGGCGCTGCCCCACAGGCAGCGCATTCTCCCGTGGATGCTGCCAAGCGCAGTCATTACTAAAAGAAGAAAAAAATATTTTTATTTTGTTTACTATTTAATCAATATAATTTATTAAATATATATATAATATATGTATTATGTATATTATATATTATTTTTAATATATAATTTATACAATATATATATTTATATATATATATATTTTATATTTATTGAATATGTAATTTAGTTTGGTTAAATAATTTGTTAATAATATATATATATATATTT